>CM037866.1:5021392-5321162 GCA_021292105.1 Anadara kagoshimensis | reverse complement strand
TTAATCCATCTACGTAAACTACAGTCGTTAAGTTTACATAATAACCAATTATCTACGCTTCCACCCGAGCTTGTCGCGCTCAACTTGATCGAACTTAGTCTCAGGAACAACCCATTAGTCGTAAAGTTTGTTCAGGATCTAAGTCACGACCCGCCGTCATTAATGGAACTGGCGGGTCGGACTATAAAGATAGAAAAAGTAAGATACAATAAGAATGATTTACCAGAGAACCTTATACAGTACCTGAAGTCAGCTCATCGATGTGTCAACCCTAAATGTAAAGGTAAAGTAACTGTTATTGGTGTCTAATTGATGGATCGCTGGCCATGCCCACAATGTTCCGACAAAGTCCCAGCATGCTTGAATTATACACAAGAAGAATGAATACTTGGCCTGAATTGTGCCGTTTAATTACGTCGATGACACTAGTACATCATTAGACTAGTTGGTGTGACACTGCTTTGGTACCATGATGGTGGCCAGTGTCAGAACATAAAAGGAATGGCCAGCGATACGTCAATTGGTTGCCTAGGGTATGGTATGGTTCATTGGGTTTCCTTGGCTACGGCATGTCACAATGTCTATTTGGGTTATCTTGGGCATGATATTTTAAATTTTTTGGGGGGGTTATAACCCTTGAGTACGACTTGTCATATGGAGTTTCCTAGTGTAAAGTTTGTCCTGCAATAACCCCATTTTTTGCGTGAAAACATCTTGTGTGTTTCCATATCCAAGTACATGACTGTAATTTAAATGATGTGCATTAACAAATGTAAAAGGCAGAAAGTCATGCTTAAATCTTGCTTTTATTCTTTTACTTTTAACAGCCGAAAAACTATTTGTATAATTTTACTCAGCCCTGTTTACAAAGTTAAAATTGAATGCAGTGGCTAATCACGTGACCAATAATATTCAATCTTATTGATTATACTGTATGTTGAACGTTGAATTTATAAAAAAATGAACATACCAGTCCCTGTTCAAATCATAACACCCCCCCCCCCCCAAAAAAAAAAAAAAAAGAAAAGTAAAAACATTGAAACATCGAAAACTGGCAAATCCATTTAAACACACAAACTTATACCATGGAAGTTAGGTCAGGTCTTCCTAAAGGTTTGGCATGTCCTGTTGAGCTAGCTACATGTACGACCTGCCATTTGTGTAATAAAATTCATAATTTCTTTTATATTGTAGGTGTTTACTTCACTTCACGTGTAGAGAGTGTTAAATTTGTGGACTTTTGCGGTAAATATCGGCTTCCCTTAATGCAGTATTTGTGTTCACCGACCTGCACTGAGATGCCAGTCGTATCGTGCCAAAGTGATACAGAAACTGATGATGAAGACAGTGCTAAGGCAATGATGAGGCGTGTCTTGTTGGGATAGATGAGACGAAAGAAGTGGTACAGGTTTTGTAAGACGAGACTGAAAATGAAGATGTTTCTAATAATACGAGACATGTCTTGTTGGGAAAGACGAGAGAAGTGTCACAGACAAATCAGATATATTGCTTATAACATAGCGAGACGTGAAAGAAAAAAATGGTGCTAAGACAATTAAGAGATGAGATGAGTGTGTCGAGACGATATTGCTAACAACTTAATACAGTGTTTCTTATTAAGATAGACAAATAAAAGACAAAAACTAGTCTCAAGACAGTGGCGAATAGACAAGACTAAACACAAAGTAGTGCTAAGGATGTCACAAGACTGCGAGACGAGACTGAAAACAAGAATGTCACAAGACTAATAAACTAAGACATTATTGAAGAAAGATGTGATCGGTGATTTTTTTTTATCGGACTTGGTATAAAAGTTTTAACCCATTATAGTAGTCAAGAATTATTATTGTTATTGTTTTTATCCTTAAGAATTTTATTGCTTAACTTTTTTAAATCTTCAGTACAGACTTGTAGAAAGTTTAACACTAAGCTAACGAATATGTGCCAAATCATCAAGCTCATCATGACCTCTTGTTAGCTACAGAGATATGCAAGATGTATTTGGTCACTTTATAAAATCCTTCTTTATTTCATATAAAACCATATATTTTTAAAAAATTCTTAAAAATTCATTTCTTGATCAGGTTGGACTGTATCTCTATACCTTAACCACTTGGCAGCCATGCTTCCACTCCTTTTTAAAGCATCAGCCATGCTGAATGCTTTATAGCGTTCGTTGGATTTTTTCGTATTTTGCGCCGCTCTCATTTCACCTTGACAGCCAATCAAATTCTTCGTTTCACCTAAAATTACGGGAATTTCCATATACAGTATCCCAGGTATGAATAAAACTAATCTGAGTGATTGGGTCTCCCGGAAAGTTACAAAGGAAATGTTTTCATTGAAATAATGCGGATCTGAAATGCATTCATACCCGTAGTCCGTATTTTTTTTTTTTTTTTTTTTTGCTGGATATATATATTTTAATTCTTCACTTTTGTATGATTATTTTAAGATAAAATCATAAAAATCCATTAAGTATAAGCCTCTCGGAAAACCCAACAAAAATGACGGTCCGACATTCTTTTTGACCTACATGTGGTTGTTTACAGTCGCCGCCATATTGGATTTTTGAATTTGCGCTAAGTGACATTGATAAATAAACACAAAATATGCTCTTTAAACAGTGTTTAAGTTGAATAAAGTTTATAATCAACACAAATACATTGACAGCTATCAGTGTTGAAACCAATTTTAATTTTCACAGACCATTTTGGTATGAAAATGAAAATTTTGATTGTTACTTCAGTGTTCAATTTTCGACAGGTCAGTACTGTATGTTTTTGTTTATAATTTCTATAGACTGGCTATTCTGCTGATTTACGTGTACATGTACAATGTAGCTAGATTTGATTGTTACTAGTATTTTTAAATTATAATTTTATGTACAGTTTATTATCGTTATCTCAAACTCTAATATCTTGAATTTTTCAGATAAGTCAAACTGTTCAAAAATGGGGTTCGCTGCTGTACCACGTGATCAGGACCTCTTAACGTTTGTGCGGAAGGTTTTGGAAAACGTCAACGTCACAGATTCCCGGAATGATGTTGTTTTCACGGGAAAACGTTGTCTCATGTTATTCCATATCCATTGGAAATAAGTGATCCGCACAAACGTTAGAGGGTATCACGTGGCACAGCGGTGAACCACATTGCAGTTTTGAGTTACTCTATTAAACCAAAATAACTCTGGTATCAGAAATTGATTTTTGATTGTAATTCTTTTGTAATTTTATGTATTGACAGTTGATTCTTGTTATCAGGAATTTCCAAATAACTTAATCTTTTTTTAACAATTTCCCAAACATGATTCCAAAGATGAAATTGTTACAGTTTATTCTTTTTTCTCCCCATGAAATATTATCCAAAGATACTATTTTCTTGTGAAATGCATTCTTTGGATATTTCATGGGTTAATTTTTGGGCTTGTTAAGTATTGAATAAGATGTGATATTTATTCCTTCAGATAGATTTGGCTATGAAATGGAGTTTGCCAGTGTACCACTTGATCAATACCTCTAAATGTTAGTGCGGAATGTTTTGCGAAACATTTCAGGGATAAAGCTTAACTATTTTGAGTTAGGGGCCCAGCAGCTCACTTCAGAAAAGAAGTTTTAATAATAACAAATAGCTAAAATGCTTAAATGTTTAGGGGCACAAACTGATTTTTAGGAGCCATGGGCTGCTTGGGCCCCTGCTAATCTTCATCCCTGAATTTATGTTGCAATTCCCTAGAGAAACGCCATTTTTACTGGAAAGCTTGAAATGAGGCGATTCCATTTTCATTGGAAATAATTGTTTCCCAGAAACGTTATGAAGTATCACTTGGTACTCCATCGAACCCAAATATGTCTTCCTGGACACATTTTAAAGTATAAAATGTCAAAGTCTGATAGATTTTACTATGAAATGATGTCTTTCCAGACACATTTTCACAGGATAAAATTAGCAGACAAAGCAGTCACTTGTATTGTTTTTATAGACTGTGTGAAGATTATTGTAACTACCTTATAGGTAAACAACATTGACCTGTCCGCTTGATCTTTGATTTTAAATATTCATTATGGACGAGTAAATAAGTAATGTGGATCACGCGTGTATATTTTGTCTACCTGATGTGAACACTAATCATGGGCAATATGTATATGTATTAACTGCGAATCCTAACGCTACCTATGTATTGGGTGGACCCTCCTATATGAATATTCCTAATGAAAGGTCAATCGGACAGGTCAATGTTGTTTACCTATACCAATGAATTTAGCAGGGAATTATTTACAAGTGTTTAATCTGGTTAATATATACTCAACAAAAAAAGTAAGGGACCGATGTAAAATTTGAAGGAAAAAAATCCAAAAACTTAAAAATATAAAATCCATCTGTAGTTTTTTCTTGTTCTCTTCTTGTTTCAAATGATGTAATGAAGTAATTTTTGTGCATGAAATTAAATACCGGTATCTTTAATGAAATTAAGAGAAGTGTGAAGATGAAATAATATGATTTACATTCTACAAAATTAAATATGTGGTCCTTAACTTTTTTGTTAAGTATATATGCCAGCACTGTATCATTGTTATTTATGTATTTAAATATGTCTTCATAACGAACATCTGTCACTCTACATTATGTTTATCTTTAATAGTGTTCATTACTGTATAAACCAAAAACTTGTTCTAGTCACAATTATGTAATAATAGTCTCTTCATCTTTGTTAGTAAAGGGAGAGAACTCTGACAGAGCCCAGAAATTTGATTCATTTACTTTGATAACTTTAATGCTTGTATTATTTTTCAGTTTCACAACTTTTAACCATTTATAAACTTGTTAGCTAAATTTATCTTTTTTACTAATTTTATTTAAAAAAGACACCAGTATCTAAAATTTTATTTTAGATCTGTATGAAATTAAACTGGATATGAATATGTAGAACACTAGGAACAATCATGTGACTATGTTTATCACCTACATACACTCGCTTTGGAAATATTATATAGCCTACAGAGGATGTATATGTACATTAAGTTTTCTTGCTAAAGGACAACATTTAACTCCTCATAGTTTCAGATTCTGCAAACACTTTGACAACTCGAGATCATGTTGGGATTAACACCAATATCTTGCATGTTCTCAAATTCACACATTATCATATAAGACTAAGGTCAATTTACCGTTGAAGCGAGTTCATGTGTATGATCAACATAGTCATGTGAATGTCACTGGTGTATAAATGTCTGGAATTTGGCTTAATATTTCACTGTGTCTGGATGACAAAGAAACTGGAATATCCAGAGAAAACAACCACCTTAAGTTAAGAGAAATTGAGAAACTTTCACACACTAAAATCTTTCCTATGGGGATTTGAACTTGGGTTTTGAAAGACGTTGTGGTTCATGAATGCTTAAGCCCACTGAGGACCCTTGTTAAAAATTAGTTTCATTAACATAATACATGCATATTTTTGTGTAAATCATATATGTGTACTCTATCTACGAGAAAAACTTCCTTGCATTCCATCTAGCACAGAAGTAATTCAAACAAACGTTTAAGGAAATTCAAATTGTCAGAGGGAAACGCATATTACCCAAATCTTCAGAGAGAACCCCAGATCATCAGAGAGAAACCAAAATCCTTAGAGGGGACCCAAATCAACAGAGTGAAACCTAAATCTAGAGGGAACCCAAAATTTTGGAGTGGAATCCAAATCACCAGATTGATCCCAAAATTTTGGAGTGGAACCCAAATCACCAGATGGATCCCAAAATTTTGGAGTGGAACCCAAACCACTAGAGGGAACCCAAAATTTCTGAGTGGAACCCAAATCATGAGAGAGGAACCCAGATCATTAGAGGGAAACCCAGATCATCAGAGGGAAACCCAAATCTTTGGCAGGGGAATCCAAATTGTCAGAAGAAAACCTATATAATCAAAATGAAACCTGTCTTCCATGTATAAAATTTTAACATTCCCAGTTACATGTATTTTGATGTTGTTGTAAAACAAGAGCTGAACACGCACATACGGTTCATAGAAAAATTTAAACACACACATACGGTTCATAGAAAAATTTAAACACACACATACGGTTCATAGAATAATTGAAACACGCACATACGGTTCATAGAATAATTGAAACACGCACATACGGTTCATAGAAAAATTGAAACACGCACATACGGTTCATAGAATAATTGAAACACGCACATACGGTTCATAGAAAAATTGAAACACGCACATACGGTTCATAGAAAAAATTAAAGATGAATTTTTGTTATTCCTGTTGCCCATTTGAAGTTTTGAAAAGGCTCAAGTATACAAGTAATGTCTTTGTATTTTTTATTACATGTACAAAAATACTATCAAGGTGTTGAAATTTTCACAGAATTTTATTGATGGCATTTCAATTTGAGGGGTGTGTCTGTGATTTATATGCTAGCTTAGTGTCTATTTAGTTTAATGGTATGCTTTTCCCATTCCATGATAATATGATGCCCGTAATTATACATAATAATTGTCACAATTTGACATAGTATCACAAAAGTATTGAATCACAAAAAATAACATATCTTTTATTGAAACGGACATTTTAAAGACAAACTATTTACAATGCTGTAACATGTCACAAAGGTTGAATTGAATGGTTAAAATGGTGCCACCATACTGGTCCTCGTAAGATAATGCCACCATACTGAACTACTCGGCTAGTGCCACCTTACTGAACTACTCTGCTAGTGCCACCATACAGGGCTACTCAGCTTGTGCAACTATATACTGAACCACTAAGCAAGTGTCACCATACTGATCCGCTAAGCAAGTGCCACTGTATTGATCCGCTAAGCAAGTGCCACCATACTGATCCGCTAAGCAAGTGCCACCATACAGATCTACTAAGCAAGTGCCACCGTACTGATCCGCTAAGCAAGTGCCACCATACTGATCCGCTAAGCAAGTGCCACCGTACTGATCTTTTAAGCAAGTGCCGACATACTGATCCGCTAAGCAAGTGCCGACCTACTGGACTTTCTAGCTAAGTGGTCCAGTTTAGTGGCACTAGCTTGGTGGTCCTGTAAAGGTGGTAGTGTACCTGTGTCAACATACTGATCAACTAAGTTAGCAGCAGTAGTATAGAACAAGAGAACATGTCTCTCCACACACCTCCTCCTCCATATAAGTAAAACATTCTTGACTGGGAAGTAAAACCCCATTCAATCAATCTCCCCTGCCCCACACCCAATATATGTAATGTAAGTAGTTTTTACTGTAGAATGTTAGTTTTATGGTGCTTTTTTATCAAGTTAAACAACCCAGGCCCTGGTTTCACATTCATCTTAACTAAGATTTTCCTTAACTTAAATCTGGCAAAATTTCAAATTAATTTTTATGATATTAAAGAATTTAAAAATTTTTACGATTACTTCTAGATTAAAACATTTGCATTTAGCATGTTTAATTTTGACAAAAATATTCAACATAAATTCCAAATCGAAATAACCAAGATTTTGCTAAATTTAAGTTAAGGAAAATTTTAGGTAAGGAATGATTGTGATACCGGGGCGAGGTACATGTAATTTATAGTGTTAAACATATATGTATGTACAGTATTATACAAATCTTGATTCCACTAGGCATAAAACACAAGTCTAAAAATCGGGTGGTTTTTATGTAGAGGTGGTCTATATAGCAGATTTTTCCAACAATCAGCATTATAGTATTTGATGGTACATGTAATTTAGTTATGTCATATTGTTCTACATGTTTTACATGTATTTCTTTTAAACTCATATTTCCATCGGTGATATTTTGGCAGAGTGTTTATAAACAAGGAAGAGTCTATATTTTGTAAATAAGGATCATATATAAAGGTGGTTTGATAAATAAACGCATGCAGGTGTGAATGTAATAACACAGAATTAATTAACATGGTATTCATACCTATTTGAATTGAGTAGACTCACCCATGTTTATAATCACTATGCCAAAATATCGCTGACGGGACTATATATTTTGTTCTCGTCAGGTATTAATTTTTGTTTCATCAAAGGTCATCAGTATTATAACTGTGTAACTGGTAACTTATATGGTATGAAATTTATTGCATTTTTCATTTAACAACCAACCCTATCAAAAAATTTTGCAGTTTTTAATTTCCATAGTTAACAATTCCCAAACAAAAAATGTATGCTAAAAACAGTTTCTTTAATTTTGCACTTTTACTAAACAATCCTACAAACACAAATTTAAAAAAAAAACTGCTGGTTTAATTTTGAACTTTTCAGAGTACTTGGCGAAAGAATAGGCACTACCAGTACCTACATTTTGTATTTTCAAGCTTTGGTCCGAACCATGATTTCAAAATTCCCAGTTTGGAGTGGAGTAGGATAAGACAGCTTCAATGAGCAAAAATTTGAACAACCCATTCAATTACCATTTACGGTATACATGTAACATGTTAAAATTTTCCCACGGGGAGGAACCAGAGATCAGCATTATGTTTGATTGCAATTCGGGGCATTGCATCTTATTCTGGATTTTACATTACAAAGATTTTAAATTTTTTTTTTTTTTTCTGCATGAAACACTGCTGGCCAAGAAGGTAATAAATCTGTTCATATTTTATCTGTGGATTGTATGTTATTATTGAGTAAATAAAAAATGATGCTTTATATTGAACAAGTTGGTTGGTTATAATGTTGCTTAATGTCACATCAACAATTTTTCAGCTATTCGGGACAAGAGAAAGTTTATTAATTTCGAGGGATTAATCTCAAGAACAAGTTTGTGTATATGCGAGATGTACCAGTGTTTTATGGTCCGTCTTGTACTAGCTGACTCTGCACCTCTAACATGCTAGCTCACCAGTACCCCTCAGACAAGCATACCACCTCAGACACATTTTAAAGAAACCAGGTGAACTAGTCAATACCATGTCCTTTTAAGACCGTGGGCCAGACAAGAAAGCAGTATATCAAATTTTAAAGCTTTATGTATGACCTGGGCAGGGGCCGAACCCACGTCTCCCAATCTTGAGGTCAATGTTTACAACTGAGCCAGTTTTATATTGAATGGAAGTGAAGCAGTTGTGTTTGAAGCCCCAATTAAGGTGCTTTCACTTATATCAAGGTGGTTGGTTTGATTCTAGGATGGTGGATTGGCGTTATAGTGCTTTATGCACAAGTCAAGATTCATTCTAGGATGGTGGAGGAAACGTGCACACTCAGAAAACCAATGACCTTCAGAAAAGGAACTGAGAAACTTTCTCACTCCAAGACTACCTTAGTTAATTCCTCAGAATTGAAAAATGCAGAACTATAGATATAAGCTTTCACTGAAATTTCAGATTAAAAGCTTGAAGCGGAGTGGAGTTCTACATCCCCAGTCAAGAACCTCACTTATATTGAGATTTTTAGTTCAGGGATGATAAAAATAACCAGAGTGATCTGAGAAAACCACGGACCTTTTGGCAAACAAACTGACAAACGTTCTCTTACTCTTATCATTCAATGGAAACTAGCGTACTGAACTGGACATGCATGCATCATCTCACGTGACCACTCATTTCTATGTGTAATGAAATGGAATTATTATTATGCCATACTCTTGCTTGACGGGTCTAGTGGGGGAGTGGTTTTAGCACACAGCATCTCTTACCAATTAGGTTTGAATCAAACTTGGGCATATCCTAGAATGAGAGTGTTTGTTAGGTCTGAGGTTTTTTTTTAGTTTCTTCCATAAGCCTAAAATTTGCTGCCTTGATTTAATCAAAAACAAACATACTAATCCATGTCTGAATCACAATCCAGAAGCAAAGTAAAAACTTTGGAACTGACAAGTTAGATTAGACACATGAACTTCCAACAGGAAAGTGAGGACGAGTGCTCCAGGAGGGTAAGCATCTCCTGTTTAGCTAGCTACACCCGCCAGGTGTGTAATCAAAAGCGTGTGAAAGGAACATGAAACTATGGGACATCAAATATATCCAGCGCAATCCTGGACACAGCGACATCAAACTTATCAACAATACTGTGATGACAGCCATAAAACTTTTTGAGGGGTTTGATAAGCCTAGGCTTGCAATATCCCCGAGTCAACAATTTACTTGCAAGCAGCCTACTTTTGTTGTACAAAGTCCCTGTAGTGGGAACAAGCTCTACCATAGCGTATTAATTGGGAAACAAATACACCATAAGTATAATTAAGAAAATGTTGACTGGGACATAAAACACCATCCCTGAATTGATTGTTTTTGTTTATGTTACTACAGATGTTAAATACATAGAGGATCTTGCATGAGTGTTTATGTAATATTGAATTTATTAAACGAGTTGAATAATTTTTTATGCAACGAGCCTTGGCGAGTTGCATAAAACATTATTCAACGAGTTTAATAAATTCAATATTGCATAGACACGAATGCAAGATTCTATTTATTATATAATCCCATAAAAACTGTTTTTTCGTAGATTTAAAACTTGTCTTCTCATTATAAAGAAAACAGCTGATTGGCCGAAACACAACAAGTTCACGTAAATGTGTACATGCACCAAAATTAATCCTGCTGCAATATTAAAAGTAAACAATAGTCTGTCCGCAGGATACAAAAACAAAACAAACATTTTCAATTTAAATACAATGTATCCTCTTTTTAGAAGAAAAGTACAAAAGTATCAGCTTGAATTAGAATCAACAAACAGTGTCAAATGAAACAAACAATGGATCAAGTCAATTGTGTGACGTCACTCTGAAATGACATTATGCTTTATGACGTCACACTCATTCAATACGATTTTTATTGTATGACCGTATTACATGGATTATTGAGTAGATTATATAATAAACAACTTTACAAAAATAACTTTTTATACTAAATAAATGAATCTCAACACATGGTGAAACATTAATGGTATTATTTATTGGTGTGTCAACATGTTTCAGTCCGGATGACGGTAGCATAGCTACCGAAACACGTCGACACACCCAGTGGCGGATTCAGCGGGGGGCATACGCCACCCCCCTTTATGTCACTAATAATACACATTGTTCATTTTGATTTTTCGATACAGCCCCAAAATACATATTGCTTATTTTTTCCTCTTTGATGCAGCTCAGATTGCACCAGAATCCAGGATTTTTGCGCCATTTTTTCAAAATTTTATGGGGGAGCAAGCCCCCGGACCCCCTAGAAGGTAGCTCAGTTGGTAGAGTGCTCGCTCCGTATGTGGGAGGTCGTGGGTTCGATCCCCGGCCGGGTCTGACCCAAGACTTGAAAGTGGGTAGTGACTGTTCTTTCGCCAAGCACTCGGCATTACGAAATGAAAGTCACGGTTCTTTCGGATGGGAACTTAAAATAAACGAGGTCCCGTGTCACGGTGGGCTTGGCACGTTAAAGAACCCTGCTGTATAATGCCATCAGCGCAACGCACAGGCAAAATTTCTGCACCTTCGCCTATAGCTGGCGACATCTTGATATAAGTGAAAAATTCTTGACTGGGACGTTAAACACCATTACTCACTCCCCCTAGAAGATACGCCCCCCCCCCCCTTTCTAAAATTCTGGATCCGCCTCTGACACCAATAAATAATACCATTAATATTTCACCATGTGTGGAGATCCATTTATTTAGTATAATTAGTAACCAGATTATGGAACTCTGCTGAATACCAACAGTATCCACTTAGAGAAACAACACCAGATTTTCTACCTTAGGGGGGTTGGTTTCCTTTATTCCATTTCTAAAAATAACTTGTATAACAAAATATTAATTCTCTTGACCTGAGTTATTCAAATCTTGGTTAGCTTAACCAGTTGGTTAGTGAAAGTATGGACTTGTGTAATTAGAATTTTTTTAATAATTTATTTTCAAAAGCCAATGCACATTAATTCCTTTTACTAAACATTTTTAATAACATTTTAATTTTCACTAACCATTTGGTGAACAATCAAGTGTCTGGATTTTAAAACAAGGGCCAATAATACATGAGCCCTTTCTAGATTAAAACATTTGTGTTATGTATTTTTTTCTGTGTTTTCACTGACTTGAAATATTTCTGTATTTTGTGACATACTAGAAATTGAAGAGGTTCTTTTTTATTGGAATATGAATATGGCTGTATTTTCAATCTAGGGTCAATTATAAATGAACCCTTTCCAGATTGAACACTGTGTTAAGTACTTTTGTCTTTGTTTTAAAACGTCTTATAAGATTAAGTTGTTTTTTTCCTAGACAGACTAGAATTTAACAAATCTGCAACATTTAACCATCCTCAGACGAATAAAGCTTCCTCATTTTGCATGGACACTTTCTGGATTTAACACTATGTAACACACTTTTTTCTTTTTCACTGACTGCATTTTGTGACATCTAGAAGTTGCAGAGGTTCTTTTTTATCAGAATATGAATATGGCTGTATTTTCAATCTGGGGTCAATTGTAAATGAAGCCTTTCTAGACTGAACACTGTGTCAAGTGCCTTTTTCTTTGTTTTAAAACATCATGGAAGATTTGTTTTTTTTTGACAGACTAGAATTCAACATATCCACAAAATTTAATTAACCATCCTCAGAAGAAGAAAGCTTCCTCATTTTGCCGCCCTGGAAATCACCCTCATGGACATAGGTGAAATTCTGTTTTCTTTTGGCACTACTTTGCACTGGTGAATTAATCTCGTGTAGTTCATACCCTTGACCTTGCGAAACAAGATGGAGGTCAACCATCTTTTGATCTGTGGTAGGAATCATGACTCCGCCTTCTCCCGTATAATCCAAGTTTCCATGACTACCATCTGGTAACTTCCTATTTCCAGCCCTTTTAACCAGTTCTTGATCATCGTTTATAATTTCTAGATTTGTAGCGTCTTGTACGAACTCTTTAAGGGCAGAGGAAGAGGTGGAATTTTGCCCAGTATTTTTTCTCTGTTTCAGTTTACCTTTCAACTTTCTGTCCGATTTATTTTCTAGTACCAGCTTGTTATCAGCGCTATCAACAATCTCGATCACACCTCCTTTGTTCTGTTGCAAAATCTCCTGTAATGAAATTGCTTCAATATTCTGCATCAAAGTTTCAGCATTTACATGGGGTTCTTTTCCTGGAGTTACCACAACAACCTCTGTTGTTTTAGGTCGTTTCGGAAAGGCACTTCGCCGCCGTCCAGTGTATGGGGTTTCCACGGTAACAACTGTTGTATGTTGTGTACAACAGCCTGGATTTTCCGGAGCTATCCCGGATAAACTGGTTAAATGTGTAGGTACTTTTGACACAACAGGCGGTTTGTTGTCCTCAGATTTAGTTGGACTGACAAGGTGAGGTTTCAACTTAAGTTTTAAATGACTTGCTGGAATACAGAATGGATTTAACGTAAACATTTTTGGCTTCTTTGGAATTTTCTCCTCCACCGTTTCAGAAACTGGATTTAACGACTTTTTGTGCCCTCTTTTCTTGACTTTTGGAACATCTCCTTGTTTTTCTGATTTATCTGTATTATCAACACTAGAATTGTCTACTGAGGAACTAGCCTTCTCGTCATTTGGTCTTTTTTCGGTACTTGGTATATGTGGTCTTTTTTCCGGACTTGGTACAAGGCCAACATTTTTTAACTGATCTTTTTGTATAGTGTCATCTCCGCTTGTTGAATTTGTAGGATTATTTTCAGCACTGTTCCGAGCCTGTTCCTCACTTCCAGGTGCTGCTGATGGTGATGTATTACTTATAAATGAACCAGTAAAATCGGAAAAATCTGAAAAACAAAACAAAACATGAAACAAGCTAATGAATAATGATTGATTAAAGTTTGACATACCAAATATCTTGCACTTTTATCGAGATGTCACCAGCTATAGGTAAAGTTACAGAAACTGTGAACTTTGATGTGTAATTAGGGCAATATGCAGGGAGGGTTTTTAAGTGTGCCACACCTGATGTGACACAGGGCATCAGTTTTTAAGGTCTGTTCCAAAAGACCCTGTGACTTTCATTTCTAAATGCTGAGCACTTTGCTAAAAAACAGTCACTACTTATTTTCAAGCTTTGGTTAGACCCCAGCTGAGGTTCAAACACACTACCTCTCACATACTGAGTGAACAATCTTATTAAGAGAACTTGTTATATGACCAGTGTGTGTAGTGTTCACCTAACTAAAGAGTCTATAAAGCAGACAGTATCTCCATTTAGCTTCTCAATGCATTATTTAAAGGGAGATAACTCCTATGCTCTTTGTATCTTGTAGCCACATTGTAAGTAACAATTTGATAAAAAAATACGTAAACATGGGATTTCCAAATGTTACACGAAAAGGAAAGTACAAAAATACACAGAAAAAAGTTGCATTTTTGTTTGATTGGCACTGGGGATATGGATTGCTGCAAGAGTTAGCAAATCGATCAAAACTGTCTATAAAGGCCACCCAAGGGAACCATTAAAAGTGGCCTTTATGGGCAGGTGGCCCTTATATAGAGATTCAAATAACATGAATAAAGAGCAATTGGTTTTAAATTTTACCGGCCTTTAAAAGCAGGTTAGCCTTATAAAGAGGTGGCCTTTAAGGCAGGTTTGACTGTATAAGAATCTGTGCTTCCTTGAAGTGTCAGTCAGAGATTTAAATTGAATTAAGTTTTACATCACAGTCAAGAGTATTTCACTTATATCAAAAGGTCATCAGCTATTTAAGGAATGATTGTAATTTTTTTTCTATCTATGGGGTCATAGACAAAATTATTTGGTGCACGCGGCATAAGGCATACGCCTGCACCAAATAATTTTGTCTATGAACCCATAGATAGAAAAAAAATTACAATCATTCCTTATAATCAAATTAAAAAATAAGTTCAATATTCAAAACATTCATGTAATCTTTAAATTATATGAAACATGAAACAAAAAACCAGCGCATTAAAACATAAAATGGCGAATTAATCTAAAAGCGAAACACAGCTGATTGCCAATGGCAACCGCCGGTAGCTCTGCACAATATGACGTCAAAAAATTTTGTCTATGGGATCATAGATACAAAAAATTTACAACACTGGATAGTATTAAAATTTAATTATATCTGATGTGACAGAAATATTTACCTTTGAAGTGTACTCATGGCAATGTACGAAAGGGTTCTTTAACATGTGCCATGTCTCAGACTCAGACAAAGAAATTTTCATTTTTAAATGCAAAGATCTTGGTGAAAGAACAGTCACTACCTACAGTATTTTTAAGTCTTGGTCAGACCCCTGTTGAAGGTTTAAATCCTGACCTACCACAATGGAGAAAGCATTCTACAAACTGAGCTACCCTACTGGTTTTCTATATGTGTTGGTATATTTATATAAAGTTCACCATTTCTGGAGGTATGAATATATGCCACATTGTACCCACTGTCAAGTCTACCTCTATATGTAAAGAGTTATCTATATAACATTACCATTTTCTATTGCTTTTCTGCATTTCTGGAGGTACAGATATTATGTCACATTGTACCCACTGTCAAGTCTACCTCTATATGTAAAGAGCTATCTATATAATATTACCATTTTCTATTGATTTTCTGCATTTCTGGAGGTATATGTCACATTGTACCCACTGTCAAGTCTACCTCTATATGTAAAGAGCTATCTATATAACATTACCACATTGTACCCACTGTCAAGCCTACCTCTATATGTAAAGAGTTATCTATATAACATTACCATTTTCTATTGCTTTTCTGCATTTCTGGATGTACATGTATATGTCACATTGTACCCACTGTCAAGCCTACCTCTATATGTAAAAAGCAATCTATATAACATTACCATTTTCTATTGCTTTTCTGCATTTCTGGAGGTACAGGTATATGTCACATTGTACCCACTGTCAAGTCTACCTCTATATGTAAAGAGTTATCTATATAACATTACCATTTTCTATTGCTTTTCTGCATTTCTGGAGGTACAGATATATGTCACATTGTACCCACTGTCAAGTCTACCTCTATATGTAAAGAGTTATCTATATAACATTACCATTTTCTATTGATTTTCTGCATTTCTGGAGGTATATGTCACATTGTACCCACTGTCAAGTCTACCTCTATATGTAAAGAGCTAACTATATAACATTACCATTTTCTATTGCATTTCTGCATTTCTGGAGGTACAGGTATATGTCACATTGTACCCACTGTCAAGTCCACCTCTATATGTAAAGAGCTATCTATACAATATTACCATTTTCTATTGCTTTTCTGCATTTCTGGAGGTACAGGTATATGTCACATTGTACCCACTGTCAAGTCTACCTCTATATGTAAAGAGTTATCTATATAACATTACCATTTTCTATTGCTTTTCGCCATTTCTGGAGGTACAGGTATATGTCAAATTGTACCCACTGTCAAGTCTACCTCTATATGTAAAAAGCAGTCTATATAACATTACCATTTTCTATTGCTTTTCTGCATTTCTAGAGGTACATGTACATATCACATTGTACCCACTGTCAAGTCTACCTCTATATGTAAAGAGTTATCTATATAACATTACCATTTTCTATTGCTTTTCTGCATTTCTAGAGGTATATGTCACACTGTACCCACTGTCAAGTCTACCTCTATATGTAAAGAGCTATCTATATAACATTACCATTTTCTATTGCTTTTCTGCATTTCTAGAGGTACATGTACATATCACATTGTACCCACTGTCAAGTCTACCTCTATATGTAAAGAGTTATCTATATAACATTACCATTTTCTATTGATTTTCTGCATTTCTGGATGTACATGTATATGTCACATTGTACCCACTGTCAAGCCTACCTCTATATGTAAAGAGTTATCTATATAACATTACCATTTTCTATTGCTTTTCTGCATTTCTGGATGTACATGTATATGTCACATTGTACCCACTGTCAAGCCTACCTCTATATGTAAAGAGCAATCTATATAACATTTCTGGAGGTATATGTCACATTGTACCCACTGTCAAGTCTACCTCTATATGTAAAGAGCTATCTACAACATTACCATTTTCTATTGCTTTTCTGCATTTCTGGAGGTACAGGTATATGTCACATTGTACCCACTGTCAAGTCTACCTCTATATGTAAAGAGTTATCTACAACATTACCATTTTCTATTGCTTTTCTGCATTTCTGGAGGTACAGGTATATGCCACATTGTACCCACTGTCAAGTCTACCTCTATATGTAAAGGGCTATCTACAACATTACCATTTTCTATTGCTTTTCTGCATTTCTGGAGGTACAGGTATATGCCACATTGTACCCACTGTCAAGTCTAACTCTATATGTAAAGAGCTATCTACAACATTACCATTTTCTATTGCTTTTCTGCATTTCTGGAGGTACAGGTATATGTCACATTGTACCCACTGTCAAGTCTACCTCTATATGTAAAGAGTTATCTATATAACATTACCATTTTCTATTGCTTTTCTGCATTTCTGGAGGTATATGTCACATTGTACCCACTGTCAAGTCTACCTCTATATGTAAAGAGTTATCTATATAACATTACCATTTTCTATTGCTTTTCTGCATTTCTGGAGGTACAGGTATATGTCACATTGTACCCACTGTCAAGTCTACCTCTATATGTAAAGAGCAATCTATATAACATTACCATTTTCTATTGCTTTTCTGCATTTCTAGAGGTACAGGTATATGTCACATTGTACCCACTGTCAAGTCTACCTCTATATGTAAAGAGCAGTCTATATAACATTACCATTTTCTATTGCTTTTCTGCATTTCTGGAGGTACATGTACATATCACATTGTACCCACTGTCAAGTCTACCTCTATATGTAAAGAGCTATCTATATAACATTACCATTTTCTATTGCTTTTCTGCATTTCTGGAGGTATATGTCACATTGTACCCACTGTCAAGTCTACATCTATATGTAAAGAGCAGTCTATATAACATTACCATTTTCTATTGCTTTTCTGCATTTCTGGAGGTACAGATATTATGTCACATTGTACCCACTGTCAAGTCTACCTCTATATGTAAAGAGCTATCTATATAACATTACCATTTTCTATTGCTTTTCTGCATTTCTGGAGGTACAGGTATATGTCACATTGAACCCACTGTCAAGTCTACCTCTATATGTAAAGAGCAGTCTATATAACATTACCATTTTCTATTGCTTTTCTGCATTTCTGGAGGTACAGATATATGTCACATTGTACCCACTGTCAAGTCTACCTCTATATGTAAAGAGCTATCTATACAAAATTACCATTTTCTATTGCTTTTTGCCATTTCTGGAGGTACAGGTATATGTCACATTGTACCCACTGTCAAGTCTACCTCTATATGTAAAGAGCTATCTATACAACATTACCATTTTCTATTGCTTTTCTGCATTTCTGGAGGTATATGTCACATTGTACCCACTGTCAAGTCTACCTCTATATGTAAAGAGCTAACTATATAACATTACCATTTTCTATTGCATTTCTGCATTTCTGGAGGTACAGGTATATGTCACATTGTACCCACTGTCAAGTCCACCTCTATATGTAAAGAGCTATCTATACAATATTACCATTTTCTATTGCTTTTCTGCATTTCTGGAGGTACAGGTATATGTCACATTGTACCCACTGTCAAGTCCACCTCTATATGTAAAGAGCAATCTATATAACATTACCATTTTCTATTGCTTTTCTGCATTTCTGGAGGTACATGTCACACTGTACCCACTGTCAAGTCCACCTCTATATGTAAAGAGCTATCTATACAATATTACCATTTTCTATTGCTTTTTTGCATTTCTGGAGGTACAGGTATATGTCACATTGTACCCACTGTCAAAAGTCTACCTGTACATGTAAAGAACAATCTATATAACATTACCATTTTCTATTGCTTTTCGCCATTTCTGGAGGTACAGGTATATGTTACATTGTACCCACTGTCAAGTCTACCTCTATATGTAAAGAGCTATCTATATAACATTACCATTTTCTATTGCTTTTCTGCATTTCTGGAGGTATGAATATATGCCACATTGTACCCACTGTCAAGTCTACCTCTATATGTAAAGAGCTATTTATATAACATTACCATTTTCTATTGCTTTTCTGCATTTCTGGAGGTACAGGTATATGTCACATTGTACCCACTGTCAAGTCTACCTCTATATGTAAAGAGTTATCTATATAACATAACCATTTCCTATTGCTTTTCTGCATTTCTGGAGGTACATGTATATGCCACATTGTACCCACTGTCAAGTCTACCTCTATATGTAAAGAGCTGGAGGTAAAGGTATATGTCACATTGTACCCACTGTCAATTCTACCTCTATATGTAAAGAGCTACCTATATAACATTACCATTTTCTATTGATTTTCTGCATTTCTGGAGGTACAGGTATAGTCACATTGTACCCACTGTCAATTCTACCTCTATATGTAAAGAGCTACCTATATAACATTACCATTTTCTATTGATTTTCTGCATTTCTGAAGATATGAATATATGTCACATTGTACCCACTGTCAAGTCTACCTCTATATGTAAAGAGCTATCTATATAACATTACCATTTTCTATTGCTTTTCTGCATTTCTGTATGTCTTTATCCAAGTTGGCTGTGTCTACTTTGCCTCGTAACAACAAATATTTCCAAATCATAATCTGTCTTTGATCATGTGTCTCATGACGACGAAGAGTGTCTACAAGTCCGTGTAACAAATCTAAGATAACGGCACATTCTGGTAAAAAAAAAATAAGATAGTAAAGTAAAAAGTAATCAATGTACTTAGTGGAAGGGGTTTTACGTTCAAGTCCAGAATATTTCAATTATATTGAGATATACCAGATATAGGTGAAGTTAAAAATTTTTTACCTTTGCAATATCCTCAGGAATCCAGTACATTCATGTACATTTAAATTGGATCTAAGATAATCAGAAATCTAACACATATTTAAAATTTTCAAATGTGAAACAAAATTGCTGTCAAAGGCAAGGGAATGTAACTCATGCATTTTAAAAATTGTGAAAAAAAAACAAAATTTGTACTTTCAAGCCAAAATACGATGCATTTATATATAAATTAGCAAAGTCAGCAGCCAAAATGGTTATGTACTTTGATATTTCTTCAACACTGATTCAAGAATTCTCTATTTTTACCAGTATTTAGACCCATACTTCCAATGTACATACTTTTTTTTCACTTAAAATGCAAAACCAAAAGGGGGAGGTTGATAAATGTTGCCATGGCAATTTTCGTCAAGTAATTTTATGGTTAAACAGAGGACGTGAATACGAAACTATTGTATGAGACCAAAGGACAATATGCAAGAGGGGTCTAAAAGGTGGCATGCAGGGCATCAATTTTTAAGGTCTCTTCCAAAGGACCCTGTGACTTTCATTTCTAAATGCAGATCACTTGGTCAACCTTGATTTGAACCCACAACCTCCCACATACTGAGCGAGCAAAGTATTTAAAGTACTGATAGTAGAGAAAATCACACATCTAGAGGTGTAATGATACACTAAAAATTATATTGTGATATTGCAGAATTACCAAACTTGTAGTATTGGAATCATGTTGAAAAAATATTGAGTTTCTTGAACTGATTACATTCCTGTTTGTAACTAAGGTTAACTGTGAAACAATGCAACTGGTAGTCAAATCCACTTAGTACAAACATGAAAATCAGTAAAAACACTTTATGACATACCATGTGAATACTGTTTTTACTGGTATTTTTCACTTTGACACTTGACAGATTTAAAATCATTTTGCTGAATGGTAGATAATAAATAATTCATATATCTTTTATCAAATGCATATTGTTCAGTGTCTCATAAGTCTTTTAAGGCTGGATGCCATATATTTTATAGTGATTGTACACTCATAGTGTATTGTATCTTTTTATGACTTGCGACAAGATAATACAATAAATTATTATTACTATAATTATTATCAATTTACAAATTAAGACTACCTAGTGGTCCAAGCTCTGGGAGTTCACTCCCCTGAAGCATTGCAGCCAAACAACTGTAGATGGCGCTATAATCTGGGGTAGTGTCACTTGGAGGTGGATGATCTTCAAAATTTGCAGCAATGGACAAAATCTGAAAATATATACCAGAAATTTCATTAATACAATAACAAATAGAGAGGGTCTTGCACAAGTGATTATCTTACATGAATGCAAATGTAAGATTTTTTGGTATAAGAAATCTCAAAATTTGTATTCTTAAAGTTTTTCTCAGCTATGATAGAATACCCAAAATGAATACTAATGTTAAACAACCACAAGTCATGCTGGCTATATTTATATGACATCATAATATGTTATAACAATCGCATGACGTCATTAATCAAAGACACATGAGTGATGTAAGACATGTGTTGAGGCATTCTGTGTTACAAAATAATAATCAATTACATTTGACTTATCAATTATCCGTCAAACAAAGCAATCCTGGAAACAAAGTGTTCCTGGAAACAAAGTGTTCCTGGAAACAAAGCGTTCCTGGAAACAAAGTGTTCCTGGAAACAAACCGTTCCTGGAAACAAAGTATTTCTGGAAATCAAATATTTTGTTTCTTTTACACCACATCTTTACCAGTGTCCATATTTGCTGTTGCATAAATTTGTGGTAAATATGACATGTTTACTATCAAGCAGTTTTTAATTACACTGATCAAGGGAAATAGCTCTCGCATTGACTAGAAATGAAGTTGGCCTGATCCTATATATGGACTATATTAGGCCACCATGTCGACAAGCATGGTCTAATGAAATTTACAGGAACTAGTGACAGGTAGTGTCAGTCTACTAATAGAAAGACTGATTAAGTAAACTGTATCAAGAAAATAGTCTTCACCGCTTTTGAATTTCAAAATCCTTCTTCAGAGGTAGAGACTGTTTTATACTTGTGTCCTGTTGACGTGCATTACTGTAGAAACCACTGTGGCTGTGACAGTGAAATTCTCTTTATATCCATAGAAAATCAAATAAATTTGGATATAAAGAGAATTTCACTGTCACAGCCACAGTGGTTTCTACAATAGGTACATATTAGATAAAAATAATATAAGAACTTAATTCAATCAATTTGGTTGTTGTTAAATGTTGCTTAACGTCGCATCAGCAATTTTTCAGCTATTCACAAAGAAAACTACTTTATTAATCTCAATGGATTAATCTTTGAACAAGTTTATGTATGCATGTGAAGTGCGAGTGTGTTTTATGGTCTGCCTTGTACCAGTATGCACTCGGGGCGACTTTAAGATGCTACCTCACCGAGTCAATATGCCGCAGACAAGTGTGCCACTCTCCCAGTCACATTATACTAACACCGAGTGAACCAGTAAAGGCCAAAGGCATGGAAAAATTGCTTTACCACATATGGTCTGAGTAGGACTTGAACTCACAGTGGTGAGAGACCCTGAATTTGTAGACCGACGCCTTATCAGGCCAGCCACCGTGGCCTTACTTTGGACTTCTGCCCCATTTTAATACATTACATATCAGAACTTAATTCAATCAATTTGGCATCCATGTCTAAAGAATTAACGATCCTGTCATATACCATTTTGATTGAATTTGAAAAATGGTATATTATGATATTTACCCTGGCTATATTCTGAGTGTAATCATTATCTTCAGTCACCATGAGATCACCTGCTAACATGGACCATTGCTGAAAATAGAAATATACACATGTATATGTATTTAAATAATTTTTGGCACAGTACTATAGGCCAAAAGTCTTAAATCTTGAAACTACAGTACCAAGCCAAACATCTTTAATCAAGGGATTGTGGTACATGTAAGTCTAAAATCTATGGACTATATTACAATGCCAAACACCTGTGGTACATTCATGTCTAAAATCTAGGGACTAGCACCATTCCAACTATCTTAAAATTAATGCCAGTACAATGGTTATTTTTACATTTTGCTTTTCTTTTAAAAATCTTGCTTTGTTTTTTTTAATTCTGAAATAAATTCGAAACCACTGCCACAAATGACATGCCCGTCTTTGGCACATTACAAACAAGCAAATTCAGTGAATTAGGTTCTCCCGCCAGCAGGTTCTTTTTTGTGATTTGCACTTATGTTCAAAGGGCCATAACTCTCAGGAAAATTAGCAAACCAACTCTGGTTAAAGATATGTGCATTGCCTATCAATGCTGATACTTTGCACTATTTTTCGCGAAATAGTGCCTCATAGTTTTAAAGAATCGGTGCAAACAAGAATTTCAGACGGAAAGGACGGAAGGAAGGACGAACAGAAACTTGTACTTAATATCCCCTTCTTTCCTCGAAAGGTGGTAGATAACTATGATTGATTGACTTTTCAGTTTTCAACAAAGGTACTTGTTTATAACAACACATTGTTTCATTCAAATATTCAAGAGTCATTGATTTTGGCAATGTTTTTGGACATTTTTCTGTATTGGTACATTACGATGTTTGAACCTGTATCATGGTAATCGACTGGAAGCCCTATGGTTTTATCTGTATATCTCTAATATAATTACTTACCTCAATAGGGACCTTTGCTCGAGCTTTATCTGAAAGAAAACAGAAAAAAGATAAAGGTTAAACATTCCTTCAAAAATTTAGATGGGATATTGGAGAATATTTTTCCTATTTTGGTCCTTTGGGTATCTTTACAACATCATGAAAAAGATTTTGGTTGCATAATTTTGGACCCAAAGCACTACTGATGAGGAATTATATTCGAAAATGTCTGTCTAGTGCTGCAAAATGAATGCTGGTATAATATGCAATTTAAGCACAACTGATGAGGAATTTTATTCAGAAACAGTTGTCTAGTGCTGTTAAATTAAAACTGGTATATGTAATTTGCTGACTGGATATAGAACATTGATGATTGAGTGGTCTAAAGTGAACACTTTCTGATCACCAGGGTTCGAAATTAGGCATGCATACTCGCTAATAGCTTGTAGATCTGTCGAATAGCGAGTGGAAATAAAAGCCACTCGCATAGTTGAGCGAGTGAATAAAAGAAGCTGAATCATTTAGAATCTACTTTTCAATTAACCGTCACATTGTATGTTCCAAATGAAATTTAAAACGAAAAAAAACAAAAACAAAACAAAACGAAAAGCGGTCGAAATAAGTCATATTGTCTGGGCATCTCTATCATAAACAAATTCGGATTACTCGGGCATATACGTCAATGTATAATATTAGGTTTCCACACGTGGCTACGATTGTCTGCTTAATTTAGTCTTTGACTCTGATTCGTTGTTTAAAATAGACCAGTGGAAATCCCATTACCGTCATGCTTTACTGTAGAAAACTTTAAAACTGTTTCATAAATTTTAGCTAGTCATTTTTCATTTTAGCTACTGAATAAAAATTGTACAAGCTAATTTTTGCTAGTGGTAAATATCGCTAAAATCGAACCCTGTGATCACAGGGTCTAAACACCTAGGTTCAAATCCCGTTCAGACAGATCTTAGCATGAGAAATTTTATCAGTTCACTTTAGTCAAAATTCTTTTACTTATATCAAAGCAGTCAGATTTGGTATGGTGAAACAAGCCATAGTAAACAGAGAAAAAGACTGACAAACTTCTTCACTCTAAGATCTGTCCGAGTGGGATTCGAGCCTATTTGCTGAGAGAGGCTGTGATCCATAAGCAGTTGGGCTTAAGCCCATTCATCCATCCATCGGTGTCCTGTATCCAATCAACAAAATACGAAAAAGTATTAATTTAAAACTTCTACCTTGAAAAAACAAAAAACACTCATACAGAACATACTTAGAAGTTGCCATGCAGCAAATTTTGTAAATCTTTACGAGCCTATATATGACATTCCTATGGATACTTAACTTTCACAAATTATCATATTACAAGTATGGTATCAAATCAAAAATAGTTGTATAGCAAGTCATGTATCGTGATACATATTGTATAGGGGGTGCATCACTCTATCCTAATATAGTTGTTAGTAATTTTTAGATAAACAGCATCATTATAAATGTACTTACGGTATAGTTTAATGTAAAATTTCTGTTTTTCTAAGTAATTTTCAATCTAGAAAAAAGAAAACAATACAGTAATTACTACAAACATAACCACTGCAGTAGCTCAGTTTGTAGAGTGCTCGTGCCATAAGTGGGAGGTTGTGGGTCGTGGTCTGACACAATACTTCAAAGTGGGCTATGACTTCTTTTGACAAGCACTTGGCATTACGAAATGAAATCACATACTGTAAATCACTTTGTGGAAGCGCGTGGTCTAGTGGTTAAGGCATTGGACTCATGATTCGAAGGTCTTGGGTTCGATCCCTGGACCGGGCGATGTGTTGTGTCCTTGAGCAACACACTTAATTTCACATTGTTCCAGTTCATTCAGCTGAAAAATAAATGAGTACCAGCAAAATGCTGGGAGTTAACCCTGCGATAGACTGGCGTCCCATTCAGGGGAGAGTCTTGTATTCTCAGTCGCTTAGCGCCACCGAAACCGGGACAAGCTCCGGCCTGATGGGCCTAATGGCTCGGGACAGACTTTAACTTTTTAACTTTTTAAATCACTTTAATTTCGCGGCACCTTTTTTTCACGATTTGTGATGAAAACAATTTCGCGACATGAAATTTGTGATATCCCATGTGGAACCCCAAAATTAAAGAAGGTTTTTCTTATAGCAACTGATTTAAATGTTAATATGATATTCATCTAGTTACTTGGCCTCTAACCAATTCAGGAAGTTTTATTTTTGTGCACTTTATTTTCAGATCGCAAATATCGATAAAATAAAGTGCTCGCGGAAAAAAGGTGATTTACAGTATTCTGTTTATTAAATAGAACATATATATCATTATATGTCATTGCTATAATACCACGAAAATAAATACATGCAAAATTAAATACATTTACAGTATCAAAGGTCCCAATGTAAAATCAATAGGTCCTGGACCTCAGACCCGAGGAATTTTGACCCCTGAAGAATGAGGGCCCTGTAGACAGACCAGTAATTATTTACCTCAGCTTTAGTTCTTTTGGGTACAAATTGCTGTAAGTTTTCTAGATCATCTGGCATATATCTGCAAGAAAGAAAACAATGGTTACCTTGGTGAATAATGGTCAATGGTTATTGGAATACTAGAATGTTGGGCAATACTGGGTCCCTAAAATTACTGTATTGGCATGTAATTACAGAATCAGCACCAGATCAACCCTTGTTTTGAGTTAAAGTGATAATATTTGTGTTTTATATGATGCAGATAGTCTTGACAAAAATATCCATCAGTAGTTTCAAAATGAGATTACCAAAATTTGCTTTATTTAAGCTAAGAATGGATTGTGAAACCGAGGCCATCAGCTTCTAATTCCTGAGAAATTCTTTTAAAATGTAACCTATTTTAGAAAATTTGTGAAGAAAAATACTTTCAAAAGGACTATTTTTTCACAAATTTTGGAAATTTGGCTTCTAATAATTTTAAATTGTTGGAAACTTAAGTGTGCATGTGCACTGTAGACCATTCAGCTGGTGATCGAGGCCCAAGTTTTTATCATTTCTTGATTCATTAAGTCAACCTTTCAACCTTTTTTGGAAACAGGGCAGGGGCCCTTAGAATTGGGAAAGTAAGCAGTGTTTTGACTAATTTTAGCAAAATTCAACACCAGGCCAAAAATATTCATTCAGACTTTTACTTGTCATAAAATATAATTAAATGCAAATTAGAATTCTATTTGTCTATCTTTCATGTCTCTGAATTTATTAACAGCATTTTCTAGCTATGTCTGTGAGAGATGGAGGTTTAGAAATCAATTTGGAAAACATGCCATTTTTATGTCTACACAAGTTACAAATATGGTAGGTTACGAATATTACCATTATCAGTTGGGGGAAAAACATGCCTAAGTTTCCATAAATTTAAAATATTTAGTAGCCAAATTTCCAAAATTTGTGAAAATATAGTCCTTTTTAAAGTATATTTCCACAAATTTGCTAAAATAGGTTACTTTTTGAAAAAATTCTTCAGAAATTAGTAGCCAATGGCAATTTTGGCTACCAGGAATGGAAACATAGCATGCTTTGTTGCATTGGGAATAGGCCAAATTTGGGCTCCAAATTTGCTTCAGTGAAATTCCTGAATCTATGTTTCCATTCCTGGTAGCCAAAATCGCCATTGGCTACTAATTTCTGAAGAATTCTTTCAAAAAGTAACCTATTTTAGCAAATTTGTGGAAAAATACTTTAAAAAGGACTATATTTTCACAAATTTTGGAAATTTGGCTACTAATTATTTTAAATTTGTGGAAACCTAGCTGAATGCTATCATTAAATTGACAAAAACTTAAGTATGCATGTACTTTAGACCATTTGGCTGGTGATTGAAGCCCTAGTTTGTATCACTTTTTAGACTTATCATGCTGTCATTAATCACAGGGATTTTTCTGAGTATCCACCGGGTACGGTAAAGGAATCCATTACCAATGCAAAAAAGCATGCATTTCCCCCCTTTTAGTAGTAAAAATTTCCAAATTGGCTACAATTATCAGTTTAAAAAAAAATCACAAGATCATCAACATTAGGCTCATTATTTTGCTGTGAACACTGTATAATTTTTCAATTACAATGACCAGTATTAAATTGGTCTAGAATTTCTAATATGTTGTTGTGATTTTGTGTTTGTCAAGTGGTTTTTTTTCCCAATTTCATCCCAAGGAGGCAAAGAAAATCCCTGTTAAATTGACAATAACTTACTGTCTAAGACCAGCTATGAGGTTTCTCTTTTCAGATTGTGAAAGTGATTTTAATTCATGTTTCTTCTGCTTTGTTGTTGTAGATCCTTTTGTACCTTTAGGCCTTCCTCTCTTACTTTTTGTAAGTTCTGCCTTTGCACTAGGCTGCATAATGATCCGTCCACTACTGTGTACTCAAATGTATCTGTAAGAACATAACAAAATCAATCTGTATCTAATTATTCACTTTCAACAATATTTCATTTATATTGAGATGTCACCAGCTACAAACGTGTGTTAAAAGGGCAATAAGGGCCATCTCTATATAAGGACCACCCGCTTATAAAGACCAACTTTACTGGTTCCCTTGGATGGCCTTTATAGACAGGTTTGACTGTATATGTGAAGTGGACGAAATATTCACCTTTGCTTTGCGCTCTAGCTGTCTCAGAGCAATGTGCAGGACAATTTCTTTAGCATGCCACGCCTACCTGCCACAGGAAATGTTGTTAATGTTTCTCCCGCAGGACCAAGAGACTTTCTTTTTTAAATGCCCAGTGCTTGGCAAAAGAACCATCATTATCGGTAAATTCAATTATCCTTATTTCAATTTTTAGCAATGATTTGGCTCATATAATTAAATGCATGATAATTTTTTTCATGTCAAATTTGTAATCATGGAATTATTTCCGTGTTTGCATTCCCTCAGATAAGGTAAATGTTACATTATTTTTGTTATCTCAGTGACAAGTGCCTGTGCCCAGGTGAGCTAAATGTCATGCTGGTCAAAAAGAAAAGCAAGTTTAGCAACATGGATTTTCTTTGGAAGGAGGGTTTCAAGAATTAGGGCTAAAATTTATGGAATCAGCACATGCTGTTTAGAAAATATTTGGATACTATACCAAATTAGTCCAAAAAGGCTCAAATGCTAAAACTTGCCGCAGTTTCGACATTTGTGTTTAGCATATTGTGGTAACGTCATCGATTTTGTTGGTCTACCGGAAAATGCCGAAGTATTATCGTCATGTTCCGGTGGATGAATCGAGACCGCTGATTGGTTAATGTTAATTACCGAGCCGTCATTGTACTTCAGCTATTGGAAACCAAAATTGTGTGATTGAAATGCTAAAGATTAGAAAAGGACACGTTTAATCCAATAACTATATCGGCTTTCATGTCGCCGAAGGAATCGTTTATTTCACCTTTGAAAGATTGGGACTAAGTGTAAATTGGTGACCAAGAAATCTCGGATTTCTGGAATGATTTCTATGTGAATAATTTCTTGTCGGAATTCTTACGAGCGCCATTTGGGAAATGTAACTTGTAATTGAACGATTTTGTTAGGCTTATTTTAATGACTTCTGACCACTTTTAAAACATGAGTGGTCGTCCACGGACAACTTCATTTGCAGAGGGAGGAAAACCTGGATCTAACGCACCATTTGGAGGCATGAGGACCGTCAGTAAGTTGAAGATAACCTCCATCAGTAGCCAGTTGAACTGGGTCATGAGAACCAATATGGCGGATACTCATAGTGATGAAATGAATGCCTGTCATTTTAGGCTGTAAAAAATGCTTGGTTGGGTTGACCATGATCTGTTTAAATGTTTGATGTATATTGTGTGTGTGATTATGAAATTTTTGCCAACTAAATCCATGATAATTTTTAGATTTGTCCCCAAGATTTTCCATGACTTCCCCCTCCTGAAAAAAATGTGATAAATTATAATTGCTAACCATGTCCATTCATAAAACACTACATAGTTTTACCATTACAAGTCTAGATGTTTATTCATTTGGTGTGATTGCGCACTAAATGAATACCCCCCACTAAACTGCATGTACAATCAATTACTTGACTTCACAACCAGACAGTAGACTGGTATAATCCCCAATATCTCCAAATTTTTACTGGAATGTTACACATAAAATCATAAGATATGGGTGAAAATTGTAAAATCTGTGTAACAATAAAAGGTAAAAGTAGGTATGGCAATATCAAACCTAAACTGTAACCCATGACCTCCACAAGTCTGACAAATTTCTCCTTTCCAATTTGTGTTCAATTACATCAGACATTTAGATGTGAAACTTGTTAAACAAACTTTCTTTAGGTGCATGTACTCGGAAGGAACTGCAGGTTTCACAAAGATGCAAGTTTTAGACCAGTGTGCAGGTCCACAAAGGGGTAACTTTTTTTAGTGAAAATGTGACCTTCCTCTGTTTAAGTGTGCAAGGAAGGAAAATGCAGGATCTTTATAAGGTTCAACTTTTAGATCCGTCTGCAGGCCCAGAAACCTCACCTGTAACTTTTAAGTGAGAAACAACCTTCTTCCATGTGCATGAGCAAGGAAGAGAACTTTACCAGGTCTAACTTTTTAGACCAGTCCACAAGTCTAAAGATCTATTACTTTATTTCTTTATTACTTTATTTCTTTTATGTACAAGGCTGCAGGATCTTTACAATGTTAGCTTTTACTCTGGTCTGCAAATCCGAGACCTGTGATTTATTATTAAGAAAACAACCTTCCTATCAAATCTTTTACAAGGTTCAACTTACACTCCAGTCTGTGGCTCCAAAAAACCTGTAACTTTCAAGTGAGAAAATGGCCTTCATACATGCACAATTAGTGATGAAACGATTATCGCTGATAATCGAAAGTCTATCGAGTGACATTTTCAATAAGCGATTGTTGCTAGTAAAAGATCGTTCTGTATAGTACACGTAACTGCCGGAAGAAACTAAAAGCGAACAAGAAGACAACAATGGCAGCGCCTGTAGAAGCTGTCCATCATAACCATGAGGCGGCGGGCGATCTATTGCAACAAGTAGAACGCGAGATCTTTCCCTACCCAGGAAAAACGAAAAGCAAAGTTTGGAACTATTTCAGATTTTATAAATTAAAAATACTGAAACTACTTTAATGGTTTATAAACTTATAAGTTCCGATTATCCCGATGATTGATCGGTTTAGTCCGTCCGATTGGTTCCTGATAATCAATTATGAAAATGTTCCGATTGTTCATCACTATGCACAATGAAGGGAACTGTAGGTTCTTTACGGTGTTTACAATGTTCAACTTGTACTCCATTCTGCAGTCTGAAACCTGGACGTTAATAGTGAGACCTGCACAATCATGACTCAACATCTTTTTCATTGTGTGATAGATCTGTGATTTCTTGGGTGGTAATGGACTAGTGAGATTTCTGAGCTACGTATAGATTATAGAGCAGTAGATTTCACTTGAAAATTTGGTGAATTTTCGTAAATCTTCATTAGAAATATCTGATTTTGTAAATTTGGATCGGTTAAAATTTAACCATACAGTATTTTATGTACTTGTCCTCCTACCTGTGGTCTTTGTATGAACTAAACAGGGTTCATACAGGCCTTGAAAAGTCCTTAAATTTTGAGGTTAACCCTAAAAAGATCCTAAAACAAGTCTGACCCTAAAAAGCCCTTGAATTTATCCTGAAGGCCCTAAAAAGCCTTTGAATTAGCCAGTTGGGTGTCTGTATTTCGATATTAAGTGGTTGCAAATAGACGGATATGAATAATGGATAACTTGCATTGAAATGGGCAATTTAAAAGTACCTGGCCCAACCGATTGCCCAACTTCAACCTCCACTTCAAGTGTCATGGACATGTAAATAATTGTTTTATTGGTTTAATTGCCTTTGCACCAATATTGTTTTGCTAAAATTGTCCCTCTGATTAGGCCTTAAATTTGCAAATAAGACCCTGAAAAGACGCTAAAAAGTTCTCAAATTTGGAGTTCAAATGTCTGTACGAACCCTGACCAAAGTAAAGGTTCTACAACTTCCAGCTAGGATGCATATATACCTAAGCTAGGTCTCTATTATCCTGGTCTGTACAACTGTAAACAAACTTGGCTCTGTAAAAGTATCATCCATATCATGCTTGGAAATCCCACAGTGGCACTGGTTCATTACCACCAGATTTGTAAAGTTAGAAGATGAACACCAACATCTAAACAATAGCATCAGTCGGTTCTACAACAGATTTGTAGATTCAAACCTACCAGTTGGTTAGTGACACACCACCTTGCTACCAAAAGACCTCAAATTAGCTAATTATACATAACAAATTTTTGATCAAAATAGTACTGGCAACCAATAGCTGCTGAATAACACCTAATTCTGAAATTTTTGAATATTTGTGCCATGTGCAACATTGCCATTTTGTAAAATCCATTTGGTTCATCAGTCTCGTGCTCATATTGGACCCTAGACACAAAAACTTAATCCTTATTACTGAGTAAAAACTGTCTCTGTAAATGAAATTTGAACAGCCTCCAGAGGATGTTAAATGCATATCCCTTAACCCATATTGGGTCCCTGGACACAAAAACTTAAGCATCATCCTAATGTTAGAGTATAAAAACATCTCTGTATATGAAATTTGAACAGCCTTCAGGGGATTTTTTAATGCATACGGTTTATGGGCCTTGTTTGTGGAAAAACTAGTTGCTTAAACGCTGAAATGATCAATACATTATCACTTGAAGGATAGCTCATTCTGGATTTATCTTACAGTAGACTTTATGCTATAAATGAATTAAGATTCTAAGGGTTCTGTGATTGAAAACAGATTCTAAATGAATTTTCTATTAATAGTGGTGATATTTTATCATATCAAGATCCACTGGCAAGGAAATCTGATTATCAAATGATATACTAGGTTGTTTTTGGTTTTCAGTAATCAGGATATATATTTATAATACTGGTATAAAATCAGGATTTACTTACGCTGATCATCTTCAAAACTATACTGATTATCAAGGTTAGCTCTGGCTCTTAAAAAGTTTGAGCACAAAAATTAGCCAGTTTTAAAATTTAGAGAGTCGATTATTAAATTGAGGAGCCAGTTAAACAAATTTGTTTTACCTTTTCATACTTAAAATATAAAAATCAAGAATAAATCACTGATATTTATCCACATATAATGAAATTGATGAAAAAAATTGGAGCAAATACTGCAATATTTGCAGCCAGAAAACATAAAAAAAATTAGCAATTCGCTAAATTGTGAATGGTAGAGCTAACCCTGGTTATATTTTGAATAAATAGGCTGTTCAACTTTTAAATGAATTGCTGAAAAACTTGACATTATTTGAAACACAAAAAAGAAATCAGCTTCTCTGAACCAGAGCTTCAGAGAAACTGCCACAACCGTTCATAAGTTCCTCAGACAGAGACTTGTGTAAACCAAAAACTTATATGAAATTATTTATTGTTTGTTGAATAAATGAAAATCGGTTTAAACTGAAACTGTCAGTAAATAAATAAATAAAATTCTGAAAACTGTTAAGGGGGCATTCCATTTGTTAATCTTGTACTTTCTACTGAAGTTGTAATTTATACTGAAAGAGCCTAAAAAGAATAAACCACTGCAGTAGCTCAGTTGGTAGAGTGCTCGCTCCGTAAGTGGGAGGTCATGGGTTTGAACCCTGGCCAGGTCTGACCCAAGACTTACGTAAGTAGTGACTGTTCTTTCGCCAAGCACTCGGCATTACAAAATGAAAGTCATGGTTCTTTCGGATGGGAACTTAAAATAAACGAGGTCCCATGTCTTAGTAGGCTTGGCACGATAAAGAACCATGCTGTATAATGCCATCAGTGCAACACACAGGCAAAATTTCTGCACCTTTGCCTATAGCTGGCAGCATCTCGATATAAGTGAAATATTCTTGACTGAGACATTAAACATCATTACTCAACTTAACAGAATAATAAAATTGATCAAGCCGTTTTAGACATGTTTGTGGAAAATAATTGCCATTTAGAATTTAATAGATGGGGAGTACAAAAGTATCAAATACCAAAATTTTGGCCATTTAGATTTAAAAAAAATTTTTGCTAAAATCTTACCTTTATAGATTTCAGCGGTTGGAACTGTGGTTATAAGTGAAATATTCTTGACTGGACTGTTGGGCACCATTACTCAACTCTATCTGTTATTAGTTGTTAATACCAGTTCTGTAGCTGGTGACATCTCAATATAAGTGAAATATTCTTGACTGGACTGTTGGGCACTATTACTCAACTCTATCTGTTATTAGTTATTAGTACCAGTTCTGTAGCTGGCGACATCTCAATATAAGTGAAATATTCTTGACTGGGGCAATATGGCACCATCACTCAACTCTATCTGTATCACTTATTAGTTATTAATGCTGGTGCTGTAGCTGGTGACATCTCAATATAAGTGAAATATTCTTGACTGGGACGTTGGGCACCGTTACTCGACTCTATCTGTTATTACCAGTAGTTATTAATTCTGGTTCTGTAGTAGTAATTGGGACTGCTGATGGTAATTTACGATTCACAGTGTGATAGATTGAGTCGAGATTCTAAGTTAATATTGTACTTATGACTTATAATATAAAAATGTCTACCAGTATTATAGTGCCATAAGTACTGACGACTATAGTAGAAAATTGAATTATGTGTATGTTCTCATCAAGTCATCATGATGGACACATTTTGGGTTCCCTTGTCATTTATTAAGGAGTGTTGGTTAGGGAATCATTACTCCCACACATTTACACGCGTATAACACCGGGGATGTAAAATACTAAAACATGAATGATTACCTCTGTCAGTTCACATTCATCAATAATTCTAGATAACTGTCTTGGAAGATGTGTTTTTAGATACAAGGTATAATGGGTTAAGGATTTGAGGTGTGAGGAAAATTTTTTCGAAGTTAATTTTAACTGAAGGGTAGGATTAAAACACAAGTTTAAGCATAAGTCTTGTAGCCAATCCAAAAACCCAGGTAGAATTGAGATTGAAAAAGACAAACTTTAACAAGTCTTGTACCCAATCCAAAAAAAATTAGAAAAAGGATAAATGTCTGTAGAATTTCTTAATTACAATACACCAAAAGTGATTACTTAAGTGAACAGATAAAAAGCTATATGTTTATTCTTGATGAACAAAATCCCCATTGGCTACAAATTCCTGAAAAATTCCTCAAAAAAGAAAGACTATTATAATCAATTTCTGAAAAACCCTTTTTCACAAATTTTGGAAGTTTGATTATTGATAATTTCAAACTTGTGGGAACCTAGTAAAACATTATGAATGCCTAAAAAACAATTCGCAACAATGGTGAGGCCCTGCATAAACAGTTAAGTTCAAAGATTTTTTTTCAGAGATTTACAAAATTGGGTTAACAGTTGAGTTCAAAGATTTTTTTCAGAGATTTACAAAACTGGGTTTTAGATTTAAAAAAAAGATTACGTAAATTACTTGACAATCTTCAATGCAATTGACAACATTGTCGAAGTCCAACACGAAAGCGGGGGTTAAATATTTCATTCACTTACTCACTAGATTGGTTATAGATTATTAAAGAGTTATATCATTATTGGCATACATGTATTATTAATAGAATCATCTGTCGGACGGGCTTGTGTAATTGACATCTCTTATAATCACTAATCTTAAAATGTCAAAATATCTATCGTATCCATTATTGAAAAATTTAAAAGGAAGTGTTGTTATGAGTCTCTATGGTGACAGGTCATTTGTTAATTCTTCCTGCCAGTATTAATCTGTAGTGTCTAAATCTATCGACCTGGTCTTAAAAGGAATAAAAAAAATCTTATTGGGAGTCTGGTTATGATGGTTACTAAAGTGTGATAATAGCTTTGCTGCTATCAGGAAATCAAATCTCCCGTCTATAGAAAGTTTTTTTTTTTATATATGTTGGTTTTTGTGAACGCGGCACTAGCGAGCTTCATCTAGCAGTAGACTATATATGTTTTGATTATTATGTTGTTGCTCGTATTGATTAGCATTTAGCTAGGGGTTTTATTTAACCACAAATGATGATGTGGTTTTTAGTTTTTACAAAATGATGAATGGGGGATATTGTAACACATTGAATTTGATTAAAAACCTGGAAATGGATTTCTAAAGTAATTGTAATGTTGGAAGTGAGTGAGTGACTTATTGTTTAATCTGCATTATTAGTTCAGAGCTCTATATTCATGGCCTGTTATATGTTAGGAGTTAAACTCATAGAATTGATCCTAATGGAATTAATAAAAGTCATCTGTCTTATCCATTTAAGTTAAGAAGTTCTGGTAAATTGGGAATTTTCTAGGTTTCCATAAATTTGAAATAATTAGTAGCCAAATTTCCAAAATTTGTGAAAATATAGTCGTCTTTTTAAAGTATTTTTCCACAAATTTGCTAAAATAGGTTACTTTTTGAAAGAATTCCTCAGAAATTAGTAGCCAATGGCGATTTTGGCTACCAGGAATGGAAACATAGAATTTTCCAGTCATTCAACCTGGCAAGGCTGGCATCTACATGTGTATGTTTAGATATCTTTTGGAAATTTTTCATTTTGACTATTTGAGGATTCTTGGTGACAAAGTGTCCTAGAACACAGGTTTAAAGATCACATTGCCTCCCACTGCCTTGGTTCAAATCCCTTTTTGGGACAGGGGCAGATTCTAGTTCTAGAAATCGCTGGTCTGCTTGCCGATCATGGCGATGGTTGGTGGTTTTCTTCAGACACTCAGGTTTCCTCCATTTTACCTGAAATGAATGCCTCATAAGTGAAACAATCTGACAGGGCATCAGGCGTCATCAGTTTTGACTTAATATATTTTAGGCTTTCGTTACTGCTTGTGCTTGTTTTAATATTTGTTTTATTGTTATTTCAGATAAAGATGGAAGCAAGGTCACAACCGTTCTGGCCACGTCTGGAACGGGATCTGATCGACCACACGAAGTGTCATATACTGATGCTAAAGTTATTGGAAATGGATCGTTTGGGGTTGTATACCAGGCAAAACTAGTCGACTCTAATGAATTGGTTGCAATAAAGAAAGTACTACAAGATAAAAGATTTAAGGTATTTGTTTATCGTTTAGTTATGTTTTATACATCGATGTAATTCCAGAAAATTTTGCAAAATTTGAAAATCATGATGACTTGTTATTAGAAATCTGTCGTCTTCTCGGGATAACAGAAAAAGATTGTTTATTTAGAGCTACTCTGACAATGTCGAGCCTTGTCTAGTCTTTTTAAGTTAGTAGACATTTCTTTTTTTTGGCAATTTGTATAGCGGACTATTAGATTTGTTACAAACTCACAGTTTCTAGGATCCATGTTGGCCAGAATGATCTAAAGATTTTAAATTTTACACTTTGACAGATCCTACTGTTGGGAAAAGTTTGTTTTTAGTTGGTTTGCCTATTGGAGGCTGGTAGCTTTCCATGCACTCTTATTTCCTCCGCTATCTCAGGACGTTTTTAGTTGGTTTGCCTATTGGAGGCTGGTAGATTTCCATGCACTCCTATTTCCTCTACTATCTCAGAACTGACTTCCTTGTTTAGATGAAAAAATATTGACAGTACATAGAGTAAATTAACTACTCCACTCCTGATATTTACAGAGACACTTGATCTAATGCCATCTAGGAACATGTTTTCATTCTTCTAGTCTTTATTTTGTTCTGTTGGTGATAATTTTGATTCAGGATGTTGTTTACAGTTGTGGTAAAATATGCCATGTTATTATTATGAATAAATACCAAAACTATAGCTTTTGAGCTAACCAGGTTAATTAATTAGTGCTCAGGAAATGGCAGGTGCCATTCAATAAACATAAACAAGACATCTTATTAATGGTCCACTCCAAGACTTTGAAGACGGTTAATTTGACCTTTGAAAGTCAAGGAGTCGCATAGAAGCAGGGTTCGTGGTGGGCATTGCGAATGTCACCAATTGCGATTGTCTTTAACTGGCGACAAAAATCGGCACTCGGCACATCAATGAAATTGGTGACAAAATTTTTCAACTGGCGATTTCCTTGGCGACAGAATTTCCCAACCCAGCGTTAACCCTGTGGAAGCACAAATTTGGATTGACATTTGGCTGAACTGGTTTTAGGATAAAGAAAGTTTTTTGATTCTTTTGATTGTATTATGTATTTGTTTTATATTTCAGAATAGAGAATTACAAATAATGAGAAAACTAGAACATCAAAATATTGTAAAGTTAAAGTATTTTTTCTATTCAGCAGGCGAAAAGGTACGTTATAGATAAATGTAATCAATTTGTATATATCAGTAATGTCCAAAAAAATAAAATCCATATGAAAAATATATCATAATAGTTCTCATTCTGTAAATACTTATCACTCCATTTCTTCCACCAACAATTGATCGGCCACTTCTCTCTTAAAACCTTTTCACAGATATTTATGAAACTTCAAAGGAACAATCTTTTGGTAGAGTAGATATCCCATTGGCTATTCATATTTTGATAGTGCACATGGATTTCTAAGAAGGGGTTCATTTGGGGGGACTTTTTATCTGTTCTTTAATGTTGCATAAGATTCCTCTAAATGATGATATAGTGAATCTCACTCTGGACCTATATTAAGTATTTAAACTCGTCCGTAACTCTGTCGTTAGATTGTGATCGAACTATAATGATAAATTTTATGAACCTTGTATATCTATTGATAGGCATTATATACAAAATGATAATTTTATGTATTTTTTTTTTGTCTTTTTCAGAAAGATGAAGTGTTCCTAAATCTTGTATTAGAATATGTACCAGAAACTGTTTATAGAGTAGCAAGACATTACAGTAAATCCAAACAAACCATACCAATATTTTACATAAAGGTACGTTACAGTCAATATGTCATCCCTACACCTCCCCTCTCCCCCTCCCCCCTCCCCCCAGTAAGGTGAAGTGTTCCTTAATCTTGTATTAGAAACAAATTGTACCAATATTTTACATAAAGTACACTCTCATCCCTCCCTCCTAACAAGGTGGGGGGGGAGACAGTAAATCCATACCAAGATTTTACAAAAAGATACAGTACAGAAATTATGAGTCTTTCCTTATCCCTCACTCCTCCCAGAATTGTAAAGGGGACATATACAGTATTTTAGAGGAAATATACCTTTAAAAAATAATTGAGGATGAAACGAGCCCATAGGTTACCACTGCTTTTATGTTTGAAGTTAATGACAACTCATGATATCGTTCATGTGAATATTTTACAGAAATTTGTTTTACTCGCACTAAATATAATTATGAGTCTCCAAGTAGTCGAGGTACAAAGTAAAACTTTCCTAGTAGCCAATAAGATGAACATGTCCAATCAAACTAGAGATAGTTACCTATTTAGTTTACAAGTTAGCAGATTGTCAGACATTTCACTCTGACTTGTTGATTAAATATTTGATTTGTTATTGTTGTAGCTTTATATGTATCAGCTGTTTAGAAGTTTAGCATATATACACTCACAAGGTGTATGTCACAGAGATATAAAACCACAAAATTTACTCATAGATCCAGAAACTGGTGTTCTTAAGTTAATCGATTTTGGAAGGTGAGTGAAATGGCGATAAACAAGTCCAGTTAAACCTCATTTCATTGCTATCATTTCTAGGATTTCACAAACTAAAAATTATGAATAGCCAAATTTCCAAAATTTGGGAAAATAAAGTCCTTTTTAAGGTACTTTTTCCCCCATAAATTTGCTAAACTAGGTCATTGTTTTAAAGGATATCTCAGAAATTGGTGGCCAATATCAGAAAACATGGCATTTCTTAAATCAAAGGGGGTTTGGCAATTATTTAAAGGCTTTCTCTTTTTCACTTCAGTTACTTCTGACAACCCTTACTGACTGCTTTAATATGAATTGAGGACTGGGTTTACTACCAACATTTATCCAGTGAAAGATCTTGTTTATATATATTAAAGTAGCAGTAGATGATTTGCCATTTTAGAACTTGTAAAACTTAATTGACGTAACGCTAGGCATGCTTATTATGTTGCAACTCTGGCCGCCATCACAGTACCAAAGCAGCATCACGGCAACTAATGATGTCCTAGTGTCAGTGATGTCTTTATATGGAACAATTCAGGCCAAGATTTCATTCTTTTTGCATCTAAATCAAGCATGTTGGATCATTGTGGGTGTGGCTGGCCATACGTCAATTGTGTTCCAATCTACTAGCACAAGTATGGGCTACTCTATCAATAAAATAATGTAGCTCAAAGAATTATGAAAAAAAATATTGTGGGACAAGAAAAGGTTAGTCTAAAGAGCAACAATTTCCTCCTTTTAAGTCACTGGAAAGTTAATGCAGTATGTTCAACTTTGTTTAATACATTGCTTCTGTTTTAATTCTTGTGAAAACCATAGGTTTTTTTTGTCGAGACTGGATGCTGTGATCACACGAAATTCCACCATGTAAATTATTGTGTTGCACTGTTGAATATGTTTTAATTTTATGTTTTTCAGTGCAAAAGTTTTAGTGCGGGGAGAGCCCAATGTATCTTACATTTGTTCAAGGTACTACAGGGCACCAGAATTAATATTTGGTGCTACGGACTATACATGTCAAATAGGTAAGTTGTCTTGTATCGGTGTTGCAAAATTTTGAAGAGAAAAATTAACTCCAGGGATAAAGCTGAACTATTTTTAATTTGATTTTAGGGCACATCTCGTTACTGGAAAGAAGCTGTAATGTCAGTAAAAAGCTGAAATTCATACAATTAAGGGACCCTGTTACTGGACCCCATCCCTGAGCTGCTGGTCATCAAATCAGGGTCTCAATGACCAAATGGTCTAAAGTACACTTGGATCATAGCACCTTCCACCACATAGATTTGAATCCCACTCCAGACAAATTCTGATGTTGGAAAGCTTGTTGGTTTACTTACGGAAAGTCGGAGGTTTTATCCAGCAACTCTTGACAGCCATGAACTGTAGGCCTTGGTTTAAATGCAATAATCTTCACTAGGGTGTAAAACTCAAGTACTCAACACCAATCTACTTGTCACTAAATGCCAATGAATTGCTGTAAATTGTCAATGTTTGACTCTCTAGCATTAATAACCAATGCAGCATTATCCCTTGTTGAATAGTTTACGGTTTAGAACATAGTCAATTGACTTAAAGGAAGTTGAGCGTTGCTATTTGACTGCTGTTGTTCGTAATATGGAGAAATATTGTGTTCTTGACATTGACAAATAAGTTCTTCATATCTTTATTTCAGATGTTTGGTCTGCAGGCTGTGTACTTGCAGAATTATTACTAGGTCAGCCGATTTTCCCGGGAGATAGTGGTGTGGATCAGCTTGTAGAAATTATCAAAGTTCTTGGAACGCCAACGAGAGAACAAATACGAGAGATGAATCCTAACTATTCCGAATTTAAATTTCCACAAATAAAAGCACATCCATGGACAAAGGTTAATTCTCTTGAAAATGTAAAAAATATTCTTGTCCAATGTATAGAACTTGACTTTGGTTTTATGTCAATCTAGATCTTTATTCAGTTCAGTTACGGTGGTAGTTCTTACTAGTCTTCTCAATTGGTTATTGGTGGGGCCTTGATGGGCCTAAGGTCTCGATGCATGCTCACAGATCACAGCACCTCTCTATTGTCTATTGCCTAAGAACATACTTTACACAGGGTAGATCGTAGTGTGAGAAAGTTTGTCAGTTTGTTTACCATATGTGGGTGGTTTTTGTGGGTTTTTTTTTGGGGGGGGGGGGCACTGTAGTTTCTCCACTATTCCTAAACTAACTATCCTAATACAAGTGAAAGAAGTTTTAACTAGGGATAAAACTCAGTTACTTCATTCCTTGGTGACTGTTTGACAGTGTACATCCCAAGTGTCATGACCATTTATTTACACTACTCATTTCTCTTGCTGTTTGTTTTGGGAAACCGGTTTGTACCTGACCTTTTACACTGTCATCTTCAAATTGACAACAAGTCAAAGAAATAAACACATAAAACAGAATTGCTCAAATTTCAAAGGCTCAACATTTTCTTGAATTTTAATTCTTTGCATCCTGAGTGATGCATACAAATTTTGCTTTAGTCTTAAGTAGCATTAGTAAGAAATTTAATTTTAAAACATTGAATTTGATTTTTGTTTCAGGTGTTCCGACCAAGAACCCCACCCGAAGCTATTCAGCTTGTTAGTCGACTTTTAGAATACACCCCATCAGCACGGATATCACCCCTGGAGGCATGTGCTCATACATTTTTTGACGAACTAAGGGATCCGACTTCAAGGTTACCCAATACAAGAGAGTTACCTCCCCTTTTCAACTTTACTCCACAAGGTTTGTACATTATAATTTGATCATAGCTCACACTTGATTTGTAGTATGATTTCTCAAAACCTACCAAAAAATGTGTTTTGGTTCCCTTTCACATGACATAAAATATTTAATGTCCCTTTGTAGATTGCCATCACTGCTACAGGGTTTGCACAGTCTTAAAAAGTGCTTGAAAAATGAGTCCTGACTGGAAAAGTCCTTGAAAATGAGTAAAAACAAGCAGAGTTCTTGAAAAGTCCTGGAATTGTGTCACTCTGTCTTGAAAAGTCCTGGAATTTTGAACTAATAAACCTGAAACTTGTGGTAAAAGCGCAGCTGCAACATTTATATGATAAATAAAAAACATTGAATTATCCTTCTTGTCTCGGTCAATATCATTTTTGAGTCTGCGACTGGTAACGGAAGAATTCCAGGTGGTGTTTCAATACAAAAAGGAAACTACAGAGAATAAGATGCACAAAATACAGATTTCAGCGTCCTTGAAAAATGGTCAAAGAGTCCTTAAAAAGTCTTTAAAAAGTCATTGAATTTTGTCGGGCATTGGCTGTATGAACACTGTGCTATCTTTACTTGAGAGTTTAATGGCAAAAGTGTAAATGGGTGTATCTTGCTGCACCTAGCACTTTGCATTTTAGTTTTGTAGTTCATTAGAATTAGGGGAAAATGGAAGGGGGAAAAATGAAGGTCTGTCTGGTAATTTTGAATGAAGTTAAATGTGGGAACCATGTTAAAAATAAAGATAGAAAAATCTTGTTTTCTCAAAACCAAAAGGAAATGGAATTTACAAATCTAAAGTTTAAATTAAAAAAATGTCGGTGACAAAGGGAAAGGAAGCGAGGGGACTCCTACACTTATTTTTTTGCTGAGCAGAAGTCGTGCACATACAACTTCCATCCACATTTATGATAACATAAAACCTGAGGATTACTGATTGCATTTTGTCAATAAGTAACTCATTTCCTAGTTGCATTTAGATAGATTTCACATTATTTCTGTCATAACTTGTTCATGTTTTATCTATTGTAGAATTAGCCATACAACCATCACTTAACTCGACTCTCTTACCTCCCCATGCCAGAAATGTAGACACACAAGCTGCACAAGGACAAACTACTCAGGGAGACACCTCGGCATCTAATCCTGGGGGAGATGCTACTGGGACACAGGGTGCCACCGCTGCCGGGGGCACAGCATGAGAATATATATGATTTTAGTTTAATTGTGATTATATACATAATATATATATATCTGATACAAACCAAGCCCATGTCTGGCTGGCATGTTAGCAATATTCATTAGGAATGATGAATGTGATCGTTGAAATTTTACAACATGAAAGTGACGGTTTTTACCGATGAAATGATGTATTTCGAAAAACGATTTTTTTTGTGTCAATTGACTTGTGAAAGGAATTGAGAGTCTGCCAGACAAGATTATGTGATAAATTTAATTTAAACTTGATAAATGATACAATTCAAAAGCCACACATATACATTGATCAAATTTAGTCTTTGGTCAAAACTGGATGACGGCACAATTGTCGTTCTTATCATGGTGGTCGTGGCACTGCCGTCATCATGGTCGTGGTTGGAGGATATTCTTACCAGTTTTATATGTGTTGTACGGACAAGCCCATGTTTTACAGAAAATAAGTGACTGAATTTTTTTTTTATCTGATTGAAGATATCCATTTGTGATAACTGGGATTTTTACCGTGAATATTTTCCAGGAGGAGGACGACAGAAAAGGGGAGACAACTATAACCAAATTTTAATGAACTGATGTAGACCTAGGATTTAGATGATGCAAATTATGATGTGACACGTCTTGGTTTTTTAGGGAGGGATTACAGTATCTTATATAATTATTTGTGTTTTTAATAAGGTTAATACAAATTTGTTGTTTAAATATCATGGAGTATCTTCATTCTATTTTTATGACGATGAAGTTTGCGATTGTAAGTTATGGGCTCTGATGTTTTACGTGTGTATGTGCCTGTTTCGCGGTGTGTGAATGGCAGTATGGGTGATAATGAGTACACTTGACAAGGACGATGTGATCGTTTATTATTTTCGTTTTTAACCCACAAAAAATGTACGTTATGATACAACTGTATATTTATGTTAGGAAAATAATAGGAGTTTTATTTCAAAACTTCATAATATTGTACAGTTCAAATGTTAGATGTGTGAACGTAGGTATGAGTGGGTGGGTACGTGATGTGTGTATGCATGCATAATTAGGCAAGCTGGCATTTGCCTGCATTAGAAGTAGAGACAACTATCAAAAGAAGCGCAGCGCATTATAATTTTTAGAGGTCAATTTTCTAAGTGATAAAGATTTTTATTTTGGAATTATGATGGGGAAAACACATGTTTGTTTTACTATTTATAAATCTGAAATGGCAAACTTACACATCATTAAGGAAATGCTTAGAGCATTTTTTTGTGGAGATGGTTGTTAACGGCAACACTTTTTTCAATCACAGAATTTTAAGTTTCTGTATAAGTATATATATGTATGGCATTGATTGGTTGATTGTTAATCGTAGTACAGGTTAGAATTCCTTGGTACTCAAGGGAGAATGTTAGTAAAATAAACAGGGTTAGCTCTGTCTAGCTAAAAGCTGGAGCAAAAAAATTAGCCAATTTTGATATTTAGGACACAAATTTATGTGTTAAAACCAAGTGAAAATTATGAAACTAAAAGGGACAAAATATGTTAATCCAAATTTTAATTCTAGTCTGCTGTACAGAATTTTGTTCTTGAGTAACAGTTTGTTTTACTTTTTCATTTAAAAAAGTCAGTGATTTTTAGCAGCCTCATATTGAAATTTGTGAAAATTTTGGAGCAAAAACATTTAATAGCCAAAAGCAATTTTTTGGAGCCAGAAATTCTGAAATTTTAGAATTTGGCGAATGGCAGAGCTAACCCTGAAATTTTGTAAAATTTACTGAAAGCTCTCTAGATATCAAAACATTTGTTAACGGTATTTTTTTGTATTCAAAGAAAATTTTCATTCTTGTTCAGTATTGATGGAGCTGTACGAAGCATGTCTTTAATTAATAAATCTTGAAATTAATTAGCATTTGTTTTATTGAATTATTACTGTTATGGTCTCTTGAGTCTGTCGGTGTTCAATTTAGAACTGTATTTAGTTAGGTAATCATGATCCAGGTCTTAAAAAAGTAAGGGACATGGTTACAAACATGGGGTTGACATAATAACTTTAGATTAATCTAATTAATTTACATTAAATTTGAAAAAATCGGTATTGAAAACAGTGACTATGAAGGGAAGGGGCACTGGGTCATTTAGCACATTGCCAATTGAGATGGCCTTTTACTGCTAGTTAATGGGGTTTGTCGCCGTACCACGTGATCAATACCTCTTAACGTTTGAGCGGAACATTTTGGACAATGTCAACGTCACAAATTCCCGGAATAACGTCGTTTTTACGGGAAAACGTCATATTGTGCTATTCCATACCCATTGGAACCAAGCGTTTCACAGACACGTTAGAAGGTATCACGTGGTACAGCGGCGAACCCCATTGATAAAACCTTACATGACTCCTGTAGGAAATGGCCCATTACCATTCTGAAAATCTATGAATAGCTACAAAATGGCCCATAGTGGAAGCTCCCTTACCAATCATTGTTGAAACATCCATATTTATAAATGCATGTCATATAAGTTTTGCAGCCTATACCAGTTGGTTTCAGTAAAAATAACTATATAATGAATGACAAAAAGAAAAACCAGATTTACTTTTAAGATGCAACTAAGACAGAAAAAGATGGGCCATGGTTGGCCCACAGACGGTATATAGGGTGGGAGAAAATTATTACTGTGGGCCCAAAGGCACAAGGACCCCTTCTTGATTGAACACTGCAGAGTCCTTAAGATTCAGACTGGACATACTCAATATTGTAGCTGCTAGCTTGTCTGCTAAAAATAATGTGGCTTACTATCACTTTATGTCACATTTACATAAAATTGGTGTTTTAACAGAGATGATTTCCTTTGATATCTTTTACATACTTTTTAGACAAGTCCATGAAATTTTATATTGACCTAATACATGTATTATGTTTATCACCCTGACAGTATTATGTTGCCATAGATACTTGGTTGCCAAGGTAACGGCTACAATGTCGAGTACACAACAGACCATAGTTCAACATGCTATATACTGTCATTACTGTTGAGAAACTACAAATTAAAAACTAGTTTTGGAATTTTGTTATTTTCTTTATGTAGAGAACTAATCAAGTTATGAAAGATTTAAATGATAGGGGATGGAAAAATTTATTGTGACACGACTGCCATGATTTTTTTTCCCTCACAATATGAAGGAATATATTTATCGTTTGCTCTTTGTATACCGGTTTACGTTTTCACATCTGTTTGGAGCAATTAGATTAAACTCTGTCAAACTTTTTTTATAGTGTAAATAGTTCTGTCCAGCATGTTTGGGTTCTTGAGTTTCTTTCAAAAGAAATTATTTAAATATGTTCCAGATTCCTTCAATAACTGCCATTTCAGCACTATTTTTATATTGTATATTCTTTAAAAAAATATTTCTCAAAATGTAGTTTAAAAACACAAACTGAAGTTAATAAAAAATCTTTCAAAAACTGCCATATGACCACTAGTATGCACATGTTTATTTAAGTTCCTAATATTCTTTGAAAAAATCTGTTTTTGACAAAAATGTAATATAAACATGACCTTAAGTTCAAGAGTCTTGCAAAAACTGCTATATTAGCACTGTTTTATATCATATTGATAGCACAAATTTATCAGAGTTACTAATATTCTTTTGAAAAATCTTTCTTTCTCAAAAATGTAGTAAAACATTTTACTGAAGTGCCAGAATATTTCAAAAACTGCCATATGACCACTATTAAGTATCGATTGCACATTCTTTGAAGAAAAAAAAATGTTTTGCAAATTTAGTAAATAAAACAAACCACACAACCTGAAGTTCAAGAATCTTTCAAAAACTGCCATTTATGCACCGTTTTGCATTGTATCGAAAAGTATTGAAGCACACACTGAATTGTTTCGTAAGGTAGGCATATCATTCTATTTCATCACTACAAAACAGTTGTAAGATTTTGGATGACTGTATGAGTGATTGTTAACATAGGACTGATAATAATTTTTCTGCCATTTCTGAAATTTCCTAAGTTGATTGACATGTATGTAATTAGTTGTATGATAAGAAAAGAAAAAGATTTTTTTATGTTGCACTTTAAAATTTACATGTATGTATGAGTTACAGTTTGTAACTTAATTTCATACATGCATTAATCTACTGACTGAAAGATTAGTCGCTCTAGTGTTCAAACTTTTAACCAGTTGATAATTTGATCAATCCTGCACAACCATTTCTGCCTGTCAAAGTTTTGTCAGAGTCTTTAAAATATGCTACCATTATTATTAGTCTATTTGCTAAAATTTTAGCCGTTTCAGTATTCAAAATTTTAACCATTTTAGATAAACAAACCCTGCACTTCCACTTCTGTCTGTAAAGTTTTAGCTTCACATTTTCTTTTAATTTGTTAAATGTGTCGTGACTATTATCAGGGATTTATCGGGGTCTTTTGGGAAAAGGCCCTAAACTAAAAATTGGGAAAAACTATCAATTTTTTGCTCATTTTGGGAAAACTTTAACATCATTTTTGGTGCCATTAATGATTAAATCTAATGCTTTTAGTGTATTGAGTTGATTGAAGATTGAGAAAAGCAGCCACATTTATGGCCAGACTTCAGCTATGTATCTGGTACGATTTTCTAATTGGGAATTTTTTCAGCCCATTTTGGGAAAAAATTGATGTTTTTCCATTGGGAATGGGGCCGAATTTCGGCCCTAAATAGGCCCTTGATAAATCCCTGATTATGAATCAGTTGGCTGAAATTTTAGTCACTCCAGTATTTTAATCAGTCTAGATAATCGAACCCCACACCAATATTTCTGCCTGTAAAGTTTCAGTTTTACCATTCTCTGTCATGTCATTAAAAACTTAAAGTGTGCCACCAATATTATGAATCTATTGGCTGAAAATTTAGCCGCTCCAGTATTCAAAATTTTAACAAGTCTAGGAATCCAAACCCTGCACTCCCATTTCTGTCTGTCAAAGTTTTACATTGTGTCCATTGAGTCTTTGAGTGTTCCACCAGTTGTCATAGAACTTGCAAAGTACCGGCTCTTAGTCCAAATCCTTGCACAGACTGAAAAATTTTACAGTCTTTCAGGTTCTTAAATGTGCCTGCACTTGCACAATCTTGGCTCTTAGGTTTTAGCAAAAATTAAATAACACAAAACTAGAATGAAATTTTTAACATTGTTGTCAAATCTGCAAATGTGACACTAGTTTTATTGAACTTGCACAGCCCTGTCTTAGTTAAATTTCGTACACACAGACTGAATTGAAATGTTACATTGTCTGCCAGGTCTTCAAATTTGCTACCAGTTATTATTGAACTTGCACAATTTTGACTCTTAGTCTTGGTAAAATTTCTTACACATGTGGACAGAATGAAAATTTTACATTGTCTGTCAAATCTTCAAATGTGACACCAGTTATTAGTTAACGTGCACAATCTTGGCTGTTAGTCAAATTCCTTAAAAATGGTCAGAATGAAAAATTTATACATTGTCTGCCAAGTCTTCAAAATTAATGTGCTGCTAATTAAAAATATGTAAATTACATAAGTGTAAGAAAATTAACTTGGATACAATTAGCAGTTGACTAAACTTGTAAAATATTTCCGGGGCATTATTACCTCTACCAGGGTATGATATACATGTCAAAGTGACTTTAAAATGACTTGTACAACTTTAAAAATTAAACGCTCAATAAAGATTTTATTGACAAGAGTTTACCCAATTGATGCATTACCTTGGATATTGTTTTGAAATTATTATTTATAAATCTATTTAGCCAGAACTACGATAAATAGATTTTAAATTGACAATTAGGGTACTATCGTACATGTATGAAAGTTTGTAAAAATGCAGTCAACTTAAGTCCATGATACTGGTAAAATGTCAGTGTGTTTGTAATGTTTCCTAATTGGTGCATTAATTACATATAAAATCATTATGAAATTTTTTAATAATCGTTCTGGCTACACAGCCAAATTTTGTTCACATAAAATTAATGTTAATTTCACATAAAATTAATGTTAATTTCACATAAAATTAATGTTAATTTCACATGAAATTAACATGAATCGAGCTTTTTGGTTAAACTCACAAGAAAATTTACACAAATTAATGTGAATTTCAGGTAAAACAAAAGTTGGCTGTCTAAAACAAAAATAATTTTCATTGAGTAATTTTGTTACTGTATGAAGGTAGTGAAAATGCAGTCATCAATAATGTCTATGTTTAACGTTTCCTAATCGGTGATAAATAAAAATATTTTAGATTATTTTGTCTTCGTTTCTCTGTAGTAAAAGCTAGCCAACTAAAAATTGAATTCAGCAAGTCGTGAAATTTTATTTTTGCTGTCTTTTAAATTGAACAACAGGCATGATTTGCAAAGCTATAGAGATCCAGTATAACAAGGTTTTACCGTAATCTGGCAGTGATCAAAGTGGCATCGGTATTGAGCGGCATTATTACAAGGTTTAACTGTAATGTCACAGTGATCAAGGTGGCATCGGTATTGAGTGGCATTATAACAAGGTTTAACTGTAATGTGGCAGTTTTCAAGGTGGTATCGGTATTGAGTGGCATTATAACAAGGTATGACTGTAATGTCACAGTGATCAAAGTGGTATCGGTATTGAGCGGCATTATAACAAGGTTTAACTGTAATGTCACAGTGATCAAAGTGGCATCGGTATTGAGCGGCATTATAACAAGGTTTAACTGTAATGTGGCAGTTTTCAAGGTGGTATCGGTATTGAGTGGCATTATAACAAGGTATGACTGTAATGTGGCAGTTATCAAGGTGGCGTCGGTATTGAGTGGCATTATAACAAGGTTCTACTGTAAGGTCGCAGTGATCAAGGTGGCATCGGTATTGAGTGGCATTATAACAAGGTTCTACTGTAAGGTTGCAGTGATCAAGGTGGCATTGGTATTGAGTGGCATTATAACAAGGTTCTACTGTAAGGTCGCAGTGATCAAGGTGGCATCGGTATTGAGTGGCATTTTGACAAGGTTTGACTGTAATGTGGCAGTGATCAAGGTGGCATCGGTATTGAGTAGCATTATAACAAGGTTCTACTGTAAGGTTGCAGTGATCAAGGTGGCATTGGTATTGAGTGGCATTATAACAAGGTTCTTCTGTAAGGTCGCAGTGATCAAGGTGGCATCGGTATTGAGTGGCATTATAACAAGGTTCTACTGTAAGGTCGCAGTGATCAAGGTGGCATCGGTATTGAGTGGCATTATAACAAGGTTTAACTGTAATGTCACAGTGATCAAGGTGGCATTGGTATTGAGTGGCATTATAACAAGGTTCTACTGTAAGGTCGCAGTGATCAAGGTGGCATCGGTATTGAGTGGCATTATAACAAGGTTCTACTGTAAGGTCGCAGTGATCAAGGTGGCATCGGTATTGAGTGGCATTATAACAAGGTTTAACTGTAATGTCGCAGTGATCAAGGTGGCATTGGTATTGAGTGGCATTTTGACAAGGTTTGACTGTAATGTGGCAGTAAGCAAGGTGGTATTGGTATTGAGTGGCATTTGACAAGGTTTAACTGTAATGTCGCAGTAAGCAAGGTGGCATTGGTATTGAGTGGCATTATGACAAAATTTTACTGTAATGTGCAGTAAGCAAGGTGGCATCGGTATTGAGTGGCATTATAACAAGGCTTTACTGTATAGATTGTTAGATATATCTAAGTCATTTTGTAAGGTACTGATCTTACCATTTCCTTCTATTAAATTCCTTATAACTATTTATTAATTTCTATCATGATATTGCAGAATTTATTTAGGTCAATTTTATCTGGTTTTGAATGTTTAGGTAATATTTTATTTAAGCTGTATGATGATAATGTATTATTGAACAAGGAAAATCTACAATATTGGCAAATGATCTTTTTCTTTGAAGAAATTTTTGTTATGTACAAATGAACTTAAAATACCATTAGGATAGACAGATATTTTTTACCTCTTTTCAATTTTCAAAAAAATTCCCGCCTTGTAATTTTATTCAAAATAAATCAAGAGAGAAGCAGTGAATTTATTTTATGTAGGATAACAAAAAAATGTCCCTCCCCATTTTATAATTTGTAATAGTGTGATCTAGGTCTGATTTTGGATCATTCCATAGTTCTATTGGTGTTAAATGGGGTAGAATTGTTTGGGAAGTAGAAGGTTTTAAATATGTAGAGAGAAGTGTGTGTATTTTGTGTAGAGTGCCATTTAAAATATTTCACCCCTACAATTTGTATTGGCATGATCTAGATCTGATTTTGGATCATCCATTGTTCTACAGGGGAAGTAGGGGCCAGGTTAATATAGAGATAAGTCAGTGTATTTTGTGTAGAATGACATAAAATAATTTAAACCCCTCCCCCTTAAAATATGTAATGGCATGATCTAGATCTGGTTTTGGATCATTCCATTGTTCGACTAGGGTGAAATAATTTAAGAGTATGAGTTTTAATTACATTTTAATAGAGAAGTGAGTGTATTTTGTGTATTATGACAAAAACTTTACCCCTACATTTTACAATGGTATGATCAAGATCTTTAGATTTTGGACCATCCCATATTTCTACTGGGTTATATGGTTTATGGTTAGGGAAGTAGGATGTCCTACTTGTGCACGGCACATTGTGTATCTTGTAGGGTTATGTATCGTTCATTATTACTGGTACCTGATTCATGGCAGGACAAAAGTAGATTTTACAATGTTTAGGGATTTGCATGTAGTTGTCACATTTTGGCATATGTAGGTCAAACCTTTTATATGCCATTTTCTGCCTTAATTATAAAATAATAAAGTGACAATATTTAAAAATAAAAGTTGTTTGTGTAAAGGTTGAAAATATCAAATTGGCACCAATATTTCAAAGGTTTGTTGTTGCTTTAAAAACAAAAATTATTTTTCTGTGTGAATGTTCTAATTTAAAATAAAGACATTAAAACCAAAATGAAGTCTTCTAAAACAACTCATATAATTCCTCGATTTCTAAAAATTAATTTTCAAATTTGCAAGGTAATTGACATATCGCGGACCACGCCCACAATGTTCCACACTTGCCGCCATCACAGTACCAAACCAGCGTCACGGCAACTAATGACTTACTAGTGTCAGTGACATCATTAAATGGCGCTATTTAGGCCCAGTTTTCATTCTTTTTTTGTGTGTAAATCAAGCATCCGGCCATTTGACGGAACATTGTGGGCGTGGCCTGCGATACGTCAATTGAGGGAGTTAAAATCTTGGTTAAGAAATACTTATGAACTACCAGTAGATATTTTTGAAATACACGGCAAGGTTATACATTCATTTAAAAATAAATTCGTTTTGAAATCAGTTTGTTAAAGTTAATTTGCATAATGCAGATTTTTAAAAAGCAGCTTGATGGCATATACATCATTACCCTACTCCACTTCATCATCCTAGAGCTGAACACCTTGATATAAGTAAAAGAATCTTGACTGGAGCATAAAATACTCTACTCTATTCCACCATCCTAAAACTGACTGCCTTGAAAGAATCTTGACTGGAGCTTAAAACAATTATTCAACTCCTGAAAGAATCTTGACTGGAGCTTAAAACAATTATTCAACTCCTGAAAGAATCTTGACTGGAGCTTAAAACAATTATTCAACTCCTGAAAGAATCTTGACTGGAGCTTAAAACAATTATTCAACTCCTGAAAGAATCTTGACTGGAGCTTAAAACAATTATTCAACTCCTGAAAGAATCTTGACTGGAGCTTAAAACAATTATTCAACTCCTGAAAGAATCTTGACTGGAGCTTAAAACAATTATTCAACTCCTGAAAGAATCTTGACTGGAGCTTAAAACAATTATTCAACTCCAACAGACTGACCACCTCATTATAAGTGACTTGACCGGTTTTGAAACACCATGACCTCGCTCGACCTGTGACCTGGACACTGTAGTAGATTCTCTGGTCTCAGAATATATTGTATAACATTTATACAGAAATATTATGGAATGTTTTTTTTAACAAGAAGTATTTTGCATGTAAAAGAAAACAAAATGATTTAGTCAATTTGTACACACAATAAGATTGTTGTATCTGATGTCAATGGCAAAGATCTAGTGTAAATGATGAAGACTGTTGCATGTGATGTCAGTGGTCCATTGACATTTTGGATAGATTATGATTGTTATGTCCGATGTTAATGGCAAAGATTTTATCTATGTCAATTAATATATTGATATCTGATATTAATGTTGAAGATTGTTGTATCGGATGTCTGATGTCATTGTTGAAGATTGTTGTGCCTGATTGCCTGATGTCAATGGTCCATTGATATGTCAGGTATTTGATATCAATGTTGAAGTTTATTGTATAAGATATCTGATATCAAGGATGATGATTGCTGTGCCTGATGTCAGTGATCCATTGATATGTCAGATATCTAGTGTAAACGATGACGATTGATGCATATGATGTCAATGGTTCATTGATATGTCAGATGTTTGATATCGATGTTGAAGATCATTGTATCAGATATCTGATGTCAATATTAAAGATTGTTGCATGTGATGTCAATGACAAAAGTTTTATCGGATATTTGACTTCACTGATGAAAACTGTTGTATCTGATGTCATTGGTCCAATAATATGTCAGATATCTGAAATCAATGATGAAGATTGTGTTCTATCTGATGTCAATGTCTAAGATTATTGTATCTGATGTCAACAGTCCATTGACATTTTGGATATCTGATATCTAAAGTTGAAGATTGTTGAATCTGATGTCAACAGTCCATTGACAGTTTGTATATCTTATATCTAAAGTTGAAGATTGTTGATGTCGATTGCAAAAATGATTGTATTAGATATTTGATATCAATGAAGATTGTGTTATCTGATGTCAACAGTCCATTGATATACTGGATATCTGATATCAATGTTTTTGATGAAGACTTGTATCTGATGTCATTAAAGATGTTTTGCATTTAATGCCAGTAGTCCTTGGGAATATCTGATACTAGTATCGTAATGAACATTGTTCCATCTGATGTCAGTGATGAAGATTGATTCATTAGATGTCATTGATGAAGTACATATTTGCCGGTCTCAGTAGATAGGTATTTGTAATTATGCTACTTAAAAAGTGTAAGAATTTGTTAAAGCATCACGGGCCTGTCCTGACACACCTGTATTGTATCACGGATGTGTCCTGACACACCTGTATTGTAAAACGGACGTGTCCTGACACACCTGTATCGTGTCCTGACACATCTGTATTGTATAATGAACGTGTCCTGACACATCTGTATTGTATAACGGACGTGTCCTGACACACCTGTATTGTCTGACACACCTGTATTGTATAACGGACGTGTCCTGACACATCTGTATTGTATAACAGACGCGTCCTGACACACCTGTATTGTATAACGGATGTGTCCTGACACACCTGTATTGTCTGACACACCTGTACTGTCTATTATTATACACCTGTATGTACTATGTCTATCTATCTGTCACTGGTATCACCTGAGTCTGGTAGTAAGATGAATGACTTAATACTATCATTTGATGTGACCATGTGAAGAAGAAGAAGAATGGAAGTTTAATATTAAAGGTTTTATGATCCATATATATTGTTGTGTTGTCATTATTATGAAGTCCAGTAATTATGTTGACCCTTAGTGGTGATGACCACTGTGGTAACTCAGTTGGTAAGAGTGATTGCTATGTAAGTCGGAGAACATAGGTTTGAACCCCGACCATGTCTGACCCTAAGACTTGAAACTTGGTAATGACTATTCCTTTGCTAAGCACTTGGCATTAAGAAATGAAAGTTACAGTTCTTTCGGGTGGAAACTTGAAAAAAACAAGGTTCCGTGTCACGGTGGGCTTGGCACGCTAAAGAACCCTGTTGTATAAAGCCATAAGTGCAACACACAGGCAAATTTCTGCACCTTTTGCCTATAGCTGGCGACATCTCGATATAAGTAAAATATTTTGGATGTTAAACACCATTGCCCAACTCATGGCCCTTAGTGGCCGAGTGGTCTAAAAGAGGAGTAGGGTTGAGTAATGGTATTTAACGTCCCATTCAAGACATTTTCACTTATATCAAGACGTCGCCAGCTATAAGCGAAGGTGCAGAAATTTTGCCTGTGCGTTGCGCTAATGGCATTATACAGCCGGGTTCTTTAGCGTGCCAAGCCCAGATTGACACAGGGCCTGGTTTATTATTTAAAGTTCCCATCCAAAAGGACAGTGACTTTTATTTTGTAATACTGAGTGCTTGGCGAAAGAACAGTCGCTACCCACTTTCAACCTTGGGTCAGACCTGGCTGGGGATCGAACCCACTCCCTCCCACTTACGAAGCGAGCACTCTACCAACTGAGCTACCACAGTGGTTCAAAAAGAGGAGTAGAGTTGAGTAATGGTATTTAACATCATTCAAGACATTTTCAACTAGGTGGAGGCAGTCAGTTGTGGGATGGTGGAAGAAGCCATTGCGTCTTGAGAAAATCACAAACCATCACCAAGTGAAGGTCAATCTTTCTCACATTAGTATCTGTGTGTTGTCATTATTATTAAATTATAAAGGGACTGTGTGATAGCCCTTGGTGGCATAGAGCACTTGTGGTTCAGTTGGTAGAGTGCTTGCTTCCTACATGGAGGTTTAGGTTTGGGTTTGAACCCTGGGCGAGGTCTGACCAAGTCTTAAAAATACAAGTGACTTCTTTCGCCAATCACTCTGGAAAGTCACGGGACTCTTTGGAATAGACCTTAAAAACTGATTTCCCATACCACTGAAGACAAAAACCTTTCCCTACACATTGATTGCCCTGTGCACTCCGAAAAGGTCAAAATTTCTGCCACTTCGCAGATAGATTGTGTTATAAGTGAAATATTTTAGACTTGGACGTGAAAATTCGAGCAAAATCCTTTGGTGACAGAGTGGCATAAAGCATGTGGCAAAATCCTTTGGTGACAGAGTGGCATAAAACATGTGGCCTGGTTCAAATTTTGAACAATTTTTTTTGTCAGTTTACTTTCTGAAAGTCGGTGGTTTTCTCCGGGCACTCTGGTTTCCTCCATCTCTAAACTGACCACCAAGAAGCTTGATTGGGACATAAGAATCCAAGCCTTGCATAAGCATCAGTATTAAGAGGTTTATATAAATGTGGTCGTACAACAACGTGATAATAGCCGTAATTAGTTCCAGCATTGCACTTATGAAATTTGTTTGGTTGATCAGTGCTAATGCTGATCCAAGAACGTCATATTAGCTCACCTGGGCGAAAGGTCAAAAACAGCAAATGCTCTTTTGTTCATTGTCCGCCATCTTTTGTTCCATCCTTTGCCGTCTGTAAATTTTTCACTTAAATGACTTCTTTTCCGGAACTAGCATTGATTGATTGAAAGGGGGTTCGTCAGTCAAGAATATTTCACTTATATCGAGACATCACCATCTATAGGTGAAGTGGCAGAAATTTTACCTTTGCTCAGGGCAGAGTGCAGGGAGGGGAGGGTGTCTTTTACTTGCCACGCCTGCCATGACACGGGGCATCGATTTTTTAAGGTCTCTTTCGAAGGAATTCGTGACTTTCATTTCTTAATGCCGAGTACTTGGCGAAAGAACAGTCACTACCTATTCCCAAGTCTTGGTAATACTCCGAACGGGACTCGAACCCATGACTTCCCACATACGAAGCGAACATTCCGGAAGCAGTAAACCCATGACAACAAAACCATTGCAAAGGTGATGCAACACCCGAGCCCTTGCAAAGCTGGTTAATCTTAACCCATCGGTCAAGGTCACAGTGACCTATACATCTACATTCGACATGAACCAAATTGTCTAGGAACTTTTAATTTAACTAAAAATCATTCGGACATGAAAGATGTATAAAGTTGACAATTTAATTGACCCTGACCTATATATTCAAGATCATGGTGACCAGGCCCCAGTTTCACAATCATTCCTTAGCTAACATTTTCCTTAACGTAAATCTGGCAAAGTTTCAAATCTTTATAATTTTGTTAATTTTCAAGATATTCAGGAATTTAAGATGTCATTTTTAGACCACTTCTAGATTTGAATATTTTTATCTAGTTTTGACAAAAATATTCATCAGTAGTTCCAAAAATAGATAACCAAAATTTGCTAAATTTAAGTTAAGGAAAATCTTAGCTAAGGAATGATTGTGAAACTGAAGTGATTTTGTTATGTACTGATTAGCCTAAAATCTAAAAGCCTAAACAACATTCTAGTACATAACATCAGCGCATAAATTTCTTTGCAAAGCTGTTTGACCTTGACTCATATTCAAGGTAGCAGTGACCTTTTTAGAAAATGCAAAAGATTTAAGTTAGCAAAAACTGGCTGCATTGACCAAATTCAAAGTCACTGTGACCTTAAGTAGTAAACTGAAAGCTCTAAAAACTTGAAACTATGTATAGAACATCCCGGTAGCGCTTTTGTTTGCAAAGTTGGTTGATCGTGACCCACATTCAACGGCAGACTAAACAGAAGAAACTAACGAAATCTTTTAACATCTTATCTAAACTGAAATTCCAGCATGCATGGGCTTTAAACCTCATAAACTAAGCTCTACCAAGTTTGCAGCTGGTTAACACTTAACCACATTTTAGATTATAGTGAACTGAAATTTTAAATAAAACTTTAAGCATACTAGTATTCTTGTCCTGAACCAAAGACCTTGGAACTTGAATTCCAATATAAAGCATGAGGTATGAATGAATTTCTTGCAATTCTGGTTGGACTAAAATGATCCACGTTCATAGTCACAGTGGCCTCGAGTGGAGCCATTTTGTCATGAACCGAACAGTCTATATAGGAAGCTTGAAATTTCATACATAACCAGGCCCGTAGCAACGTTTTTGAAAGTGGGGGGGGCCACATTTTGTGTAATTCGACCTCGAGGGCACGAAGTGCCCGAGCCTACTAGGGGGTCTCACTCTGGGAGCATGCCCCCCCCCCCCCCCCAGAAAAATTTTAAAAATCAGAAGGTCTGAGACGTCATTTCCTGCATTCTCATATATCAATCAGCAGGTGGTTTAATCGGCACATTTTACATACAATTTCTAATTTTAATTATAAAAATTCACAAAGTTGTACTAACGGATTACCAAAATTATTGATTTCCGCAATATTTCTGGACAATATACTCTGATACATGGTGATTATATAATATAACATAAAATTAAAAGTCTCCAATACGATTTCGGAAGTCACTCTAGAATGATAACACGCGGAATAGGAAACGGTACCGTATGTTCTCTAGTCCGGACTTGACCTTTGTTTACACACTATTTAAACGACAATCACATGCTAGCTTCAGTAAAACTATCACAAAGATTAAAATTATATAGCTTACGCGTTCATGAAGTTATACAAGTTTATTTTTAACAGGTTTCCATACATTTTTTCTAAAATATTTTTATAAGTCCACAAAAAAGTGGGGGGGGCCGGCCCCCCCTGCCCCCCCCCCCCCCCCCCGATACTACGGGCCTGATAACATCAGCGTATAAAGCTCTAGGTACAAGTTTACAAATCTGGTCGACCCAAGATCTGTGATCTGAATTTACAAAAGTTTAAAATATCTTCGTGTCCTGAACCGACAGGATTAGGAACTTGAACTCTTATCAAGTTTGCGAAGCTGGTTGACCTTGACCTACAATCATCGTTGGGACATGCATTATTAAACTTATATCAATGGAGTCAGGTCATGGATGGTGAAGAAAATCGGAGTGCCTGGAGAACCGCAATCTTCCGCTAGTGAACTGACACAAAATTATTCTAAACAAATTCCAAACTAACAGAAACATCGGAAGTAATTGCCAAATGATACAATCTGGTGGAATAAAGCGCGGGATAATGAAAGCTTACAATTAACCTTTAGAAATGGTCATCAAAATTAACATTTTCATTAAAAGCTTTGACCAGTCACTTTAGAATATTAGTATTTAGCGATATTTTTTAATGTATTAGTTAGACTGAGTTGAGTTGAATTGAGAAATGATTTTTAACATCCCTGCCAAGAATATTTTACTTACTAGTATATCGAGACGTCACCAGCTATATATATCTGAAGGTGCAGGAAATTTTGGAAAGAGTTCCATTTGTACCCTCCACTTAAATTTTAATTTCGACTAAAAAAGCCTGAAACTGATGGAATCAAGCAATTTTGAACATTTCTGTCAAAAATATTTTTTCAAAAATTTTACATAGAATTTAATAGGTTGGGTTACAAAAGGGACTGAACATTGCCAAAATTTTGCCTGTGCGTTGTGTTGATGGCAGCAGGGTTCTACCGTGACACGAAACCTTGTTTATTTTAAGTTTCCATCCGAAAGAACCTCTGAATTTTAGGCTAATAACTAAATTAGCGATATCGCTGATTAATCAGAGAAATCTTTAATTATTTTAATTCTGATTAAACGGTCGCTCACATAAACCCGGAAAGTGAATTTTCCTTGCCGTTGGCCTTTACTGGTTGACCTGGTATCCGTATAATGTGACATGGTGGGGGAGGTGGAGGGGGCGATACGCTTGTCTGCGGCGTACTGACTCTTGTGATCTAGCTCCTCAGTAAGTAAAAGTCGCCCTGAGTGCGCGCTAGTACAAGACAGACCATAAACACACTCGCACTTAACATGCATACACGAACTTGTTCGTAGATTAATCGATCCATGGAGATTTGTAAAAAAAGTTCTCGTCGCGAATAGCCGAAAAATTGCTGATGCGGCGTTAAGCAACATTCAACCAACCAACATAAAATGATGAGCCCGAGGCTATTTTTCGTATAGGAATTGTCTCCCTTTAATCATTAGAAAAAGATGGCACTAACATTTTGATAGATCTTGTTAATTGTATGATTGAAAACGCATGGATTTTGGATAAAATTGTAAAATAGTGGATTCTTAGTTAGAACTGGTATTTGATGATAAAATGATGTCTTCTAAGTGCGTACGACAGATTTTTGATTGGAAAATAGTCATCTAAATTTGAAGAGTATATAATTTGATTACCTAATAGCGGTTCTTACAATTGAAGCAATTTGACCTTAAATATACAAAGAAGCAAGCTGCTTACAAATAAATTGTTGACCAAGGGATATTGCAAGACTAGGCTTGTCGGGCTTTCAGAAAGTTTTATGGCCGTCATCACATTATTGTTGATAAGTATTATGTCCCTGTGTCCAGGATTGCCCTGGGTATATTTGGAGTCCATAGTACCATGTTCCTTTCACTCTCAACTTTGCCTACACACGTGGCGGGTGTATTGGCTCAATATGAGGTAATTCCCCTTCCGGAGCACCCGGCCTCACTTCCCTGGCGGGAGTTCACTTGTTTAACTTAATTTGTTAGTTTCAAAGTTTTTACTTTGCTTCTGGATTGTAATTCGGACATGGATTGGTATGTTTGTTTTTAATTTGAACAGGTATTTGACAGAATGTCGAATTGTGCCTCCTAAGTCCATGATGGTACAGTGGTGGTCTGTAAGTTTGAACGGCCATTATTAATTGTAAATCGGTGCCTTAGTTTCAACGGGCATTTGATTGAATGCAAAATCGTGCGTTATTATAGTTTTAACAATGTTTGATGGTAAAATATGGTACTTCGGTCCTATATTTGAACGGGCATTTGGTGGTGGATAAATCGTGTCTCCTAAGTTTCAACGGTCATTACGGATAGTAGAAAAGCTATCTCCTAGTTTGAACGGGCACTTTCAAGATGGCACAACCTAGCCTCTTAAACTCGAGAGGTCGTATTTGGTGGCAACGCGACCTTTTTTTGAACGGGGACTTGATGGCAAAATTATGCCTCCTAAAGTTAAATCGTCGTATTTGATGGCAAAATGAACCCTTAGTTTGAACGGGCACTTTGTGGCAAAATAATGCCTAGATCCTAAATTTGAAATGTCTTATTTGATGACAAAACTATCAGTCTTAGTTTCAACGGGCAGAGTTGTATCTTCTAGGATTGAACGGCCTTATTTGATGGCAAAATGATGTCTCCTAAGTTTGAACGTGTATTTGGTGAGTAAAATCGTGCATCCTAAATCTGAACGGTAGTATTTGATGACAAAACGATATCTTAGCTTGAATGAGCACTTGATGGCAAAATATTTGATCCTTTTGCTTTAACGGGCACTTGATGGCAAAATATATGATCCTTTAGCTTTAAGGGGCACTTGATGGCAAAATATATTATCCTTTTGCTTTAACGGGCACTTGATGGCAAAATATATGCTCCTTTAGCTTTAACGGACACTTGATGGCAAAATATTTGATCCTTTTGCTTTAACGGGCACTTGATGGCAAAATATATGATCCTTTATCTTTAACGGGCACTTGATGGCGAAATGGCAAAATATATGGTCCTTTAGCTTGAACGGGCACTTGATGGCAAAATGGCAAAATATATGATGCCTTTAGCTTTAACGGGCTCTTGATGGCAAAATGACAAAATATATGATGCCTTTAGCTTGAACGGGCACTTGATGGCAAAATGGCAAAATATATGATGCCTTTAGCTTGAACGGGCACTTGATGGCAAAATATATGATCCTTTAGCTTTAACGGGCACTTGATGGCAAAATGACAAAATATATGATGCCTTTAGCTTTCACAGGCACTTGATGGCAAAATGGCAAAATATATGATGCCTTTAGCTTGAACGGGCACTTGATGGCAAACTGGCAAAATATATGATCCTTTAGCTTGAACGGGCACTTGATGGCAAAATATATGATGCCTTTAGCTTGAACGGGCACTTGATGGCAAAATGGCAAAATATATTATGCCTTTAGCTTGAACGGGTACTTGATGGCAAAATGGCAAAATATATGATCCTTTAGCTTTAACGGGCACTTGATGGCAAAATGACAAAATATATGATGCCTTTGGCTTTAACGGGCACTTGATGGCAAAATGGCAAAATATATGATCCTTTAGCTTTAACGGGCACTTGATGGCAAAATGACAAAATATATGATGCCTTTAGCTTTAACGGGCACTTGATTGCAAAATATATTATCCTTTAGCATTAACGGGCACTTGATGGCAAAATATATGATCCTTTAGCTTTAATTTAACGGGCACTTGATAGCAAAATATATGATCCTGTAGCTTGAACGGGTATAATTGATGGCAAACTTAGTTTATGATCCCTTAGTTTGAACGGGCAAATTGCAAAAAAAAGATGCAAGCTCCTAATTTTAGAGTGTGAGTTGATGATTTTAAACGGCCCGTTAGTTACTGAGTTTGAACGGACACTTTGCGGTTCTCGATCAATGGCAAATCGATGGTACCTCCTGAATTTTTTACAAAGAGTTGCTGAAGTTTGAACAGGCACTTGATAGCAAAATGGTATTCTTCACTTCGAACAATTAAACGGGTACTTCGAGGTCAAAATTTATAGTCCATCCCAAGTTTGCTCTGCATGTTTAATGGTTAAACATTATTAATGGTGTTTGTATCATGTGATTGGGTCTGTTGTACTACTAATGTCACCAGACCGAATTCTCAATAATTTTTAAATATCTTGAAACAATAATATTCATTCTGCATTTGTTAAACATTTTCTTAATTGCAAATCTTGTTGAAACAATAAAATTAAATTATTAAAATATTAAAATGAAGAATAGAATATGCTTTATGGTTACGCCTCCACTTTAGAATTTGCATTTTATATCGTCACGTTATTATGTGTTTTATTCCATTTGCACATGAATCGCTAATTGATTAATGACGCAATGTTTACGTCAATGATGATGATTTATTTACAACATGTTGACCTACATTTACAAAACGTGACCCATATTTAAAACACATATTGTCGGAACTCATCGGACTTGTTCATCCATATAATCAATAAGTGCACAGAACAAAGCTTGATTTTGTTTACTGGGAAGTGATATTTGTTCGAGAGTACTCGCATGCGCAAGTCAGTCAAACAAAATGGCGACAACGAAGCCAGGAGGGAAGACCCATGGGTCGGGTGGATTGGTTACTTTGGGGTGTTACGAAATGGAAAGGACTATTGGAAAGGGAAATTTTGCAGTAGTGAAACTAGCAACTCATATTGTTACGAAAACAAAAGTGAGTACGGAATAGTGGGCGAAACGGGGATAGGTATACCAAAATGTGCAGCATGTCAAATCTTATTTTTCTTCAATCATCGGTTCATATGATGGGAAAATTGTAAACAAAAGGTGCTTGATAAGTCAAATTTTCAAGCTGTTCTTTTTAATAGGAAAGGAAAAAATCGTTTGATAAAAATGAATTATATTTTCAGCTGTATAATTAATGCTGTGTATCAGAAAATTATGAATGGTTTATTTGACTTTTTGTCAATTTTTGTGTTTTTCCCTTCTGTTTGTATCTTGACTACTGTCAAAAGTCACTGTGTGTTACTAGCTTATAAAACATTTCAAAGAAAATCTGTTAAGTAAGTACTAGTTACAATGAAAAATTTCTCTTCCCTGACGCTGAGAATTGAAGAGAACACTGACCAGTCACATATTTGTGCTCTACCACTTCGTCTAAAAGGCACCACCTAGGTGAGACAGTGGTGATGGGTTTCTGAACAACTCGCACCCATGCCAAGACACCTCATACCCAAAGACATTGTATCCAAACCGAGACAACTCATACTCCAAGAAAACAATTTAAAGAAAATTAACGTCCGCCTTTGTTAATGAGATGTTTAATATCTGAATGAAATATGAAATTCTTTTTATTTTTTTTAATGTTTTCTAGCAGCAATACCTAAAACATTTGAACTAAATAAAATAAAATGAATAAAGATAAAAAGTATATTTAGTTTAAAGATATTAAAAATTCTGTTAATTTTCTTGATTTCTTTTCAAGGTATGTGTTGTCTTGGGTACGCGTTGTCTTGACACCTACTGTGACCTAGTGATGTCCCTTGACCTGTACATAGTACATACTATAGTAGCTATACTGCTATAGTATGACTGAAGGTGTGACCATTAAGAAAGCGCAGCAGGCCACTTTACGACATGATTCATTTTAAAATCTCTTGGCATCTTGTGTTGATGAGACTCCATTCATATTTCAAGAAGGCAAGGTATTGCAGGAAATTCCATGTAAATTTGACACAATTTTTATCAACTCACCAGTATTAATGATGGTTGTATTGCAGTAATGGATGTTTTGTAGTTTGATCAGGGTTTTAGAAATATGTATACACAGTCTCTACAGTGAAAACTTTGCGTTTGGCTAGGAAAAATTGGCCTTTCAATTATTTATAATTAAAACTTCCCCTACCCCTGTTGCTGGGAATACTATAGTGCCTTGTTGTTTCACCTACTATGAAATTTGGTGTGTTTTTGACAGTGAGTGTGTATATGACAGTAAATTATGCTTCTATAAAAAATCAAATAAACTTGAATAAAGATTGATATTTTTCTCTTACTTGTGCCTTGTCATAACAGGAAATCTGTATGCATATCTTCGATTAGAGCAGAATATTTCTGCACAGAGTAAAACCTTGGAGCTATGGGGATTTAACATGTTGAAAAACCAGGCAAATGGCAGATCATGTTGCACTTATGACATAAAATGTCACCAAAGACTGGTTAAAAGTTGCCTCATAGAAACACCAGGGGGGCAGAATGGTCTAGAGCACTGACTTACAAATCACAGCCCGACTCACTGCCTAGGTTCAAATCCCACTCGGAGGAGATCCTTCTGTGTGAGAAACTTTGTCATCTCGCTTGTTGACTTTAATTTTTAATCTTTAAAAGATACTGGATTAGAGTAATACTAGGTTTCCACAAATTTGAAATAATTAGTAGCCAAATATCCCAAATTTGTGAAAATATCATCCTTTTTAAAGTATTTTTCTACAAATTTGCTAAAATAGGTTACTTTTTGAAAGAATTCCTCAAAAATTAGTAGCCAATGGCGATTTTGGCTACCAGGAATGGAAACATAGGTAATAGTGCTTTACACCTCAAATAAAATCCTTTTACTTATTTTGAGGGGTTAGTTCTTTGATGCCGGAGGAAAATGGAGTGGGCACCAACAGAAAACCTCAGATCCACAAGCAAACTACAGGTGTATCAAACTTTCTTGCAAAAGAATCTGCTCAAATAGAAAGGTCAAGATAGTGGAAGGTTATACCAGCAATGTAGCACAAAAAACCATGAAAATTTATATAGGCAAACACATTGACCTGTCAGCTTGACCTTTTATAAGGAATATTTATTATGGCTTAATACATATATGTATATAGGGAACACAAATGTTTTTTTCATCTACATAATGGGAATGAGTAAACAATTTTGTGGTGTATGTATTAGTTTTTGAATCCTAATTCTACTCATGTATTGGATGGGTCCATCTGTATGGATATACCCAATGAAAGGTCAAGTGGACAGGTCAAGCTTGGACAAAGTTGTTGGGTCCTTCTATGTGATTCACAATGAAAGGCCAAGTAGACAGGTTAAATTCAACAAAGTTTTTGGGTCCTTCTGTATGAATATACCCAAAGAAAGGTCAAGTGGACAGGTCACATTTGGACACAATTGTTCGCAGTGAATGGTGTCAAACAAAAACCATGTAAGTTTATGCCATTGTATGTTTCAATTATTAACAATATTATGTACGTGTAGTCCCAACTTCTGAAAAATTATGTACTATAATTTCAGGTCGCCATTAAAATTATCGACAAAACACAGCTGGATGAGGACAATTTAAAGAAAATCTACAGAGAAATGCAAATTATGAAGTTGTTAAAACACCCAAATATCATACGGCTCTACCAGGTAAGAGAAAATATACCAACATATATAAAATTTATTCATGATGAAAACACTGTGTCATGTGATCAATTGCATTCATACTGTGATTCCATTACTTTAAAACTTTCTCTGGCTCTATTGTGAATGGGTTCAGTGGGACCCTTGCAATTGTGAAAACAAGCATCATAATTGCCAAAATTGTGAAAATTAAAAATACTGTTTAAGTGATAGAATATTTCAAAATGCTGTCTTTTAAAGTTGAATTTCCAAAATTGTGCAAATGGAAAAGTGATTGTGAAAAATTTATAAGATTTTGAATTGTGAATGGGACATTATATCTGCCCCAAAAACGATGCAACCAGAACCCAGTACTTATAGCCAAAATCACCATTGGTTACTGATTTCTGTGAAACTTTAAAAAAGATATCCCATTTTAAGCAAAATTATGAAAACAATACTTTAAACAGGAAAAAATTCATAGAATGGCAACTTATAATTTCAAAGTTTAGGAAACCTAGTTCATACTCAATATGAATGCAATTCTTTTCAATTTACCGATGAAACAAAATCTACCCACATCCATGTCCACAATCCCTAAAGTAAAGTAAAACATTAAAATCTGACAAATTAAATTAAACATGTGAACTTTCATCAGACCTGCCAACCCTTACGATTTTCCATAGTTCTTACTGAAAATTGTAGAAAATTTTAAATTCTTACAGATGTACGGATACGGCATGTTTTCTTCCGATTTTTATCTTTTCCGGATATTCTCTTTACGTTTCCAAACCATGTTTTAGAAAACTGTCTTGGAAACGCTTTTAAGGCATGCAGATTACAATAAAGCATTAAAAAGATAGCCATCGATCACTGTTGTTACACAAAGTCGGAAGAGCGTTTGATAGTAAAGCATTTCAAAGACATTCTGAAGTGTAATAATCAAGCATCTGTGTGATTTTAAAGTTTCTCGTGGTAACTGTCGCATCTCAAAAATGAGCAAACGCGAAGCAGATATGGCGGATTATGGAGAGTCGGCTCCGAAAAAAGGGAATCGGTATGCCCAAAAAGCTAAATCGACATATTTTTCAACGTGGTCCTCCATAAAACGAAGCAAAAAGGGAGATTTTTTCGTCAATTGCAGTAGCTAGTTGATCTTAATATCGCACATGGCAGAATTGATGTCCGGCGATAAAAACTGACATTTGTAAAATCTTACTGAAACTGGTGCAATCGTACTGAAAAATGTCCTTGATCTGACGGAATAGTTGCCCAGGGGGTTGGCAGGTCTGTTTCATTAGGAAAGTGTACCAAAAAAGGGGACTTGACAGCCCTGACAATAAGTCAAGTCTCACATGTTATAGTTTACAAAGTGGACTTTTCTGATGTCATGAACTGCAAACATAAAAACTTATTTGTTGTTTGTGCATGGACAGTTGTACAGAAGTAATTTCACCACTATCAGCGTCAGGCAGTACCAACACAAAAGAAGATTTAACTCTGTTTACAGAGTTAGTATTTCAATAAATAATAAGTCAAATTAAAAAGAATTCTATGCCAAATACCTAGGCTATGGTTGTGGTTGTTGTTATGTTGTTTAATGTAACATCAGTAATTTTCACCATTGCACGACAAGCTCAAGTTAAGTAATTTCTAAGGATTAATCTAAGAACAGAGTCAATTTGCAGCAGACAAACATATATACCACTCCCTAGTCACATTATACCTATGTTTCCATTCCTGGTAGCCAAAATCGCCATTGGCTACTAATTTCTGAGAAATTCTTTCAAAAAGTAACCTATTTTAGCAAATTTGTGGAAAAGTACTTTAAAAAGGACTATATTTTCACAAATTTTGGAAATTTGGCTTCTAATTATTTTAAATTTATGGAAACCTAGTATACTGACACCAGGTGAACCAGTTGATACCTTGTCTTCTTAATACAGTGTCAGACATGTAAACAGATAGATGACTTATTACAAAAAAGACTCAAACTCAGAAATTGTAAAGGTTCAATCAAGGATTTTCTATAGGAGACAGACCACTGCGGTAGCTCAGTCGGTAGAGTGCTTGCTCCATAAGTGGGAGGTCGTGGGTTCGAACCACGGCCGGGTCTGACCCAAGACTTTAAAGTGGGTAGTGACTGTTTTTTCGCCAAGCACTCGGCATTACGAAATGAAAGTCACGGTTCTTTCGGATGGGAACTTAAAATAAACGAGGTCCCGTGTCACGGTGGGCTTGGCACGTTAAAGAGCCCTGCTGTATAATGCCATCAGCGCAACGCACAGGCAAAATTTCTGCATCTTCGCCTATAGCTGGCGACGTCTCGATATAAGTGAAATATTCTTGACTGAGACGTTAAACACCATTACTCACTCACTATATAGGAGACATTTTCAAAAAACTTATTTTCTTTAACACTATAACAAAAATATTTTTGCATTCAAGTAAGGTTAAATATGGCCCACTAAGGCCTTAACAATGGGGTCTTTTGGCAAAATAAGGTATCAATGGCCCATGGCCCCTCTCTAGACTGAACACTAATCAAGCTATGTTTCTATTCCTGGTAGCCAAAATCGCCATTGGCTACTAATTTCTGAGGAATTCTTTCAAAAAGTAACCTATTTTAACAAATTTGTGGAAAAATACTTTAAAAAGGACTATATTTTCACAAATTTTGAAAATTTGGCTACTAATTATTTGAAATTTATGGAAACCTAGATCATGTGTAAGTAATTTATACATATATATTTACAGGTGATGCAAACAGACAGAATGTTATATTTAGTAACAGAGTATGCTAGTGGTGGTGAAATATTTGGTAAGTCTATATATTGTAAGACTTAGTTGAAGTCAATAGTTTTTGTATGGCGTAGCCAAGTGAAGACATTACATTGCTGAACTCAAAATTTTGCTGAAAGACTACCTCATTCTATTGGAAATAGTGCACCCTAAAAAAAAGCATGAATGAAATATATCTGTTCTATTGTCAGGGGTTGAAAATTATTCAAGCCCAACGCCTGGGGCTAGAAAAGTGGCATGCAGGACTTGGCAAAAATTTCACTGAAAAGACCATCAGGCTTAAGTAGTCAGAAAACCAATGAACTTATTTTCCACTGTCCCCCTTGTGTCTTGAAAAAATCTTAAAAAACATATACAACAAGCAGGATTAATCCAGTGACGAGTAGAGAACGTCATAAGACAACACAGATGTCAAATATGATGAGGAGTCTACAATGAGGATAATATGGCAGTGTATTACTGTATTGTAAATACTGCCGAAAATACCCTCTAACTGCTGATAGAAATAATGCATATTGATTAGTGTCTTTCTTCTTTGATTCAGCTGTTAATCAATCTCTGGACTTGATTAAAAAAATTGCAGGCTTTAGCTCAACTAAATAAATTTTCAACCCCTGTTCTATTGTAAGATATGTATCATGGGGCATGTAATGAACCTATTGACGTCATAAATAATGGGTTCATTTGGCAAAATAAGGGGCCAATGACCCCATGACCACCTTCTTGAATGAACACTGGTTGCCAAAGCTGTAATCCATCTCATCAAGTAAAGTTGGGAGTTCATAAAATAAAATGTACCATCAACCCATTGAGAGGCTGCGGTGGCCTAATGGATAAGACGTTAGTCTACAAATCCATTGTCTTTCACCGTTGTGAGTTCGAGTCCTGCTCAGACCACATGTAGGAAAGTGAATTTTCCTTGCTGTTGGCCTTTACTGGTACACCTGGTATCAGTATAATGGACTGAGGTAGTGATACGCTTGTCTGTGACGTACTGACTTTGTGAGCTAGCACCTTAAAGTCGCCCTTAGTGTGCAGTAGTACAAGACAGACCATAAAACACACTCGCACTTCATATGCATACATGAAATTGTTCATAGATTAATCCTTAGGGATTAATAAAAGAGTTGTCGTCGTGAATAGCTGAAAAATTGCTGATCGACGTAAAGCAACATTCAACCAACCAACCTAAATTGTTGGGAAAAATAGCTCATAAATTAGAAAAATATTAATTTTTTTCCATTAGGAATGCATGTGGCCTATTTTCTGCCCTCAATGATCAATGTCCTGATGAATTATGTCCTGTACATTGTCCGTTGACAATTCGTGTTGACACCACCTCATGCAGTGTTCGTAATATTTATTACGAAGGGTGAGAATTAAATGTTTCTCACCTGTTAAATCGAGAAATCCCACAGTTTTATCTTATACTAACTCCTATTCTGTACACTTTGCACTCTTTCACTGCTGTTTAGGATCAGATATATACACGTGGCAAATTCAAGTTTGAGGGAATTTGTTCTGAATCTAGGTCATTGCTTCCCCAAAGAATGAATTTTTGTAATTGTATGTTTCTAACACATGTATTATATAAGCTTTAAAGTAATTAACATGACACGTTTTATCCATTAAGTATGGATATACTTTTAATTCCCTGAATTTTCTGGTTTTTATTTTTGATTTGTCTGTCCATTTGTCCTGTCACTCGGTCACAATCTGTATCTCATGTCTGTATCTCACCTATATTTCTTCAGTAGATTTTGCAGAAAAATAATAAAGTATACACTAGCTTAATTAGGTAATGATCTAAATCTGTAGGTCAAAGGTGAAGATGATTAATGACAGCGAGTTGTTTAGGTCAAAAGTCAAGAAGCTTAAGAACGAAAAGTTGTGTAGGTCAAAAGTCAAGAGGCTAAGTGACAGTAAGTTGTGTAGGTCAAAGTTCAAGATGCTTACTGAGTGACAATAAGTTTTGACCTTAAGTTGTGTAGGTCAAAGGTCAAGATGCTTACTGACAGCAGGTTATATACGTCAAAGATCAAGATGTATATTGATAGCAAGTTGTGTAGATCAAAGGTCAAGATGCATACTGACAGCAAGTTTTGTAGGTCAAAGGTCTAGACATTATTGACAGCAAGTTTTGTAGGTCAAAATGCTTATTGACAGCAAGTTATGTAGGCCAAAAGTCAAAGATTATTTTGACAGCTAGTAGTTTAGGTCAAAGGTAAAGATGCACGATTTGGGTTCAGACCTAAGTGGTGAGAAGTGCTATGATCAGTAAGTACACACATTTAGACCCATTGGCCACTGTGGCCCCAGCAGCTACTTATGTAGTAGCATAATCATCATCTCCAAAAGTGAAAGAAAGAAGATACAGTTGCACTAACAATTATTCGATGATGCGACAATAAAAGTACTCAAAATTACTATAATCTTGAAAATTATTTGACATGAAAAATTTGCCGAGTTACAATAAAGTCAGTGTTACATAATTGATGGAGGATATCATGTGTCTGTTCCTCCCATCCTTCCTTCCCAACAGTAAATCATGGAAATAGAAAAGGAAGGAATACGAGGATATTTTTTGTAACTGAAGATTAGAATGACATTGGCTATGCTTCCATTCCTTGTAGTCAAAATTGTCATTGGCTACTAATCTTCTAGAAAATCTTTTTAACTGAGAGTAAAGTTGTCTTTATGTGCAGGCGCCCCTTATATATATAGGTTAAAACAATAGGTAAAGTAGCAATTTGGATACAGTTTTAGTGGCCTTTATAAACAGGTGGTCCTTATATAGATGTAACATTAAAGGCAGGTTTGACTATGCATGATGTGACATCAGCTTAGACAAGACTGTATGGTTATTTGCGTTATCTGTCTATAAAGTCCATATTACTAAGGTCCCAAAGAGGATGTTTTTACTGTACAGTCAAACCTGTCAATAAAGACCACCAAAGAGAATCAATGGTCTCTGGGCAGGTGACACTTAAATATAGGTTCAAATAACATGCATAAAGAGCAATCAAGAAAAAAATTATTGGCCTTTAAAAACAGGTTATCCTTATATACAGTTGGCCTTTAAGGCATGTTCCCAGGGTTAGCTCTGGCTCTCAAAAAATTTGAGCCAAAAACATAGCCAATTTATATGTTAAAGAGTCAGGAAAACTAAGAAACTAAAAGCAACAAAAATGTCACAAATGTAGAACTGTAGAACTTCTAATCTGCTGTATAGATTGTTCTTGATTAACAGTTTGTAATCTTGTTTTACTTTTTCAAACAAAAAACTGGTGATATAAGTCTACCTCATGATGAAAGTGATACAAATTTTGGAGCAAATATATTAGCAGATATCTATTTTTTGGAGCCAGAAATTATGAAAATAAGCAATTGGCTAAATTGGCAAATGGCAGAGCTAACCCTGGTTCCACTTTTGTAACATCCTTGCCGCGAAAATTATATCACAAAGAAGCTTTGATTAGCTCCATGCTTGTATTCTAATGTGACATCAGCAAAGACAAGACTGATAATTTGTGTTATTAGCACTTATGTGTCTGGGCAGTAGAAAAATGTTTTTTATGATGTCAGACTTGAACAGCTGGAAATATGAAACAAATAAATTGACAGGTACATGTACTGTTATAAAGCTTTAATGACTAGGTAATTATATCTTATAGGGGTGTGACTACTGCTGTAGCTCAGTTGGTAGAGTGCTCACTCCGTAAGTGGGAGGGAGTGGGTTCGATCCCCGTCCGGGTCTGACCCAAGACTTGAAAATGGGTAGTGACTGTTTTTTCGCCAAGCACTCAGCATTATGAAATGAAAGTCATGGTTCTTTTGGCTGGGAACTTAATATAAACGAGGTCCCATGTCACAGTGGGCTTGGAACGCTAAAGAACCCTGCTGTATAATGTCAACAGCACAACACACAGGCAAAATTTCTGCACCTTTGCCTATAGCTAGAGACATCTCGATATAAGTGAAATATTTTTGACTGGGATATTAAACACCATTACTTAACTCAAACTCTAATAGGGGTGTGACCACTGCGATAGATGCTCGTTCCATGTGTGGGAAGTCCAGGGGTCGAATGGTTCCTGTGGTGGCCTTTATAGACAGATTTGACTGAAATTATTTCCCACTGGTAATCGTGAAAATATAGTCCTTTTTAAAGTATTTTTCCCACAAATTTGCAAAAATAGGTTATTTCTGAAGAAATAAGTAGCCATTGCCGATTTTGGCTACTGTACTGTAGGAAGGGTAACATCTAGGCTAAATTTTTTCTTTCTCTTTTTTTCAATCAATATTTTTCCCAATTTCAGAAATTTGGTCACTGGTAATTCTAACGTTGTGGAAAGGACTATATTTTTTCAAATTTCACAAATTTGGTCACTGGTAATTCTAAAATTGTGGAAAGGACTATATTTTTCCAAATTTCACAAATTTGGCTACTATTAATTTCAGAAATTTGGCTTCTAACAATTTTCAAAATTGTGAAAACCTAGCAAGCACACCACGGATAGTACATTATACAGAGAATGACAATGCATATCTTTGAATGTCATTAACAACATCAGATCTGACTTTTGACATTTAGTTTTCTGCTGTCGTTATTAGATGTGAATCATTTAAAAATCTTTACCTGTTGTTGATGATGTTGTGTACCTTGTCACGTAAACATTTTTTTCCAGGTGTCGGGTATAAATATTGTTAACCACAGCACGTACAGACATTTTTTTTCAAGTATTGGGTATAATTGAACTTCCACTGACACATTTTGAGTTGAACCGACCGCAACATAGTTTGAATAACTAGATATCCAAGGGATCGCAAGTCTTGCCTGAAATCTCCATATTGTCTGTTTTGCTTACTAGGTCAAACATGTGCTTTGTAACTACATCCTTGACCTACATACATTGCCACCATTTGCTGAGTCAAATTATGGAGGTTTGGTGATGAATTGAGATGGATCTATAAAGAAAATCCTTGAAGTTTCCTTTACCATCCCAGATACCACTACGTTAGCTCAGTGGTAAAGTGCTCGCTCCGTATATTGGGAGTGGAGTCATGGTTTTGAATTCAAGCCGGGTCTGACATAGACTTGAAAATAAGTAGTGACTTCTTTTCCCAAGCACTCGGCATTAACAAATGAAAGTCACTTGATCCTTCGGAAGAGACCTTAAAAACGGAGGTTTAATGTCATGGCAGGCATGGCATGTTAAAGTACCCTTCTTGCACATTGCCCTGAGCGCACTGCAAAGGTAAAAATTTCTGTCAACTTGCCTAAAACTGATGATGTCTTGATATAAGTGAAATACTTGTATTCTTGACTAGGAGGAAAAACCCCATTCAATTAATCGATCAATCCACCATCCCAGAGCTGACCACTTTGTGAAAGATTCTTGACTGGGGTGTAAAACATCATTACTCTACTTTCACCATTCCATACAAATACTGAAAAGGGGAAATTTTCGTGTGGGTTAATTTTTGCTTATTTCGCATTAAAAAAATTACCGTGAACATTTTCCCTATACAAAAATGTCAACCATACAGGTAAAAATATAAGAATATATAGAATATACACCCACTTATATTAGATACATGAAAATAACATCGACATGAAATGCCAGATTTCAGAAATTGTGATATTTTCACCCCACGAAAAATAATCCTCTTTTAGATAGGTGTACATTTGTACTTTGCCTTCAGGCTCAGCTACCATTCTTAAAAAGCAGCTCAATACCTTGACCTAGTTTTTGTAACATTTATGGCATTATAAATGAAAGGCTCAAATTTCTAATAAAAAAATTGAAACAAAACTATATATATATACAGTTGAATCTCGTTATCTCGAACTCGGATATCTCGAACTACCGGATATCTCGTACTTTTTTAAAAAGTCCGAACAGAGTTGTTCTTTATTAAACCAAAATTACTCCGGTTATCTCGAACTCGGATATCTCGAATTATCGGATATGTCGAACAATATTTTCGTCCCCTTGAATGAAAATCCTAGGAAAATAACACTCTTTAACTCGAACAAAAAAATTAGGAAAATTAAATTTGTTAACTCGAACAAAAAATTTAGGAAAATTAATTTGTTAACTCGAAAAAAAAATTTAGGAAAATTAATTTGTTAACTCGAACAAAAAATTTTGAGAAATCAAATTTGTCAGCGCCTACAGATTTTTTGGTAGAAAAAACACATTCCGACACAAATAAAATATTTGACTGTCGGCCTCGTGTTGATTTTAAAATTACGACTTTGCACTGACCTCCCAATTTCCTTAAGCCCTTAATTATTATCCCTGGCATAAGCAATTAAACCATCAAGGGGATTAGCAGGTGTTAAAATTACTGCCAAGCTGAACATGGCTTCCGAAAACGTGTGATGTGAACATTACTCAATACAACCGGAAGCTTGGGATGATTAAAGTACACAAAGCGAAACTGGTATGGAGACCAAAGCGGACTCCACTATTAACTAATAACGGCTAATAACAAGTAACAGATAATCTCCCGATTTTTTATATACTACATTCTCAATTATAAATACAAATAATAAATAATGCAGTTTTTATATATCATGTTTGAATACATACGATATAGGAGAAACCGGCAATATACAGTTTGACAAGATAAAACCGGAAGCGACTTCCGGTAGGAGTGTACGAGTTACTTCCCTTATGTTGTCGTTTTTAACATCGGTTATCTCGAACTCCGGATAAGTCGAACTTTTTGCATTTCCCCGTCGAGTTCGAGATAACGAGAGTCAACTGTATATGTATGCCAGTACCTATATACATACAACACAGCCCTCAAAGTAGGTTTCAAAACTAAGTGGTCAGCTGGCCCCCAATTTAAATTTTCAGGTGGCCAGTGGAAATTACAAATGGCCAGTCGACCTTTTCTTCCAAATGAAGAAAAATTTAGGCATCTTTTAGGTATGGTGAACAAAAATGCACATTTTTAAATTGACTTACAATCAGTTACATACATCAGTGTTATTAATAACAATATTGATGATGTAAAGTGTCCATTATATTGCCTGAAATGGCAACAGTATTATGAAAATTCTGTAATACTGAAAAAATATCTGTTCTCTAGTAAGAAAAGTTCAAATTTAAATTGGACAAGCTGGCCAGCATTTATAAATTTCAGGTTGCCAGACACAATTCCAATTAGCCACCATTTTAGTAGATAAAATTGAGGGTTGGAATCAAAGGAGAAATGTTTTTGTAATTAACTTTATAATGTCATTTACAATGTTAACGTTGAATGTTAAATAAAAAAAAAATTGAGGGTTGCAACATTTGAGGTTTTCAGTCCTTCAAATAATTTAGGATAGGATAATTTGTCAATTTTACTGCTATGCATGCATACATGCTACACCTGAATAAACATCTGTTTTCTGTGACTCTACAACCTTTTAATGGATTTTTAAACAAATGTGTGAGAAAAAGAATCAATCGCTACTGGTCATATGAGATTTGGAAATCTCAACCCTCGGTCTTATATATTTGGTCCAAAACTTGGCAAGCCTCGTGCTGGACCAAATATATAAGACCTTGGGTTGGGACTTCCCTGTCTCATAAGACCAGTAGTGATAGATTCTATTATTCCATTGTTCTTGTTTTTACTACAAGTGTATCATCTGGCCAGAAAAAATCCTCTCTTGGATCATTTACTCCATTATTCTTCAGTGATTTTGTTACATTTTTTGAAAACTACCTTCTGCCTTTAAGATTGGGAAATTAAAATTCCTTAGATCTCACAAACTACATTATTGTATGCTAGCAATAGAAAGTGTATTCAGTGCAAAGAGACTATATATATTGTGGTACTATGTGATATTTTATGTGTAAGGACAACTAAAATTTAATTTTTTTTTTTTTATCACATCAATGTTGTTTTGGGAATTTTAGTGGTCAAATTGGGAAATTTTAGTCATTTTTCCCTTAGGGAAACTACCTTTACTCGGTAGTAATCTTAAGCAAACAAAATCATTGTTCTCGTTCTTACTACACGTGTATCGTGTTAAATGATTCAATGATGGATAAGACGCATGTTTATTGTTTTCCGTGATGGAGAAATCCGAGACAAATCACCTATTGATTCTGTAATAACAGTTCATGCATACTTTCATTTTAAACTTTCCAGGAAGCATGTAGGTATTGGATTATAAAGATCAATTTTTGACCTAGTGACTTTGAGCCATGCGACAAGACACAAGATCAATGATTGTTATTGAGTAGCTTACGACGAGTGTTTGGATGTCAATGCCGCCACAATAGTAGAATCGTGTTTATCGGTTAAATATCTGCTTTAATAAATCCTTCAAGGCCGTACACACGTTAGTGTTTTTTCTATTGATTAAGGTATTCTGAAGGTTACGACGGAATATAATGATAAATTAGTGTCTGTATGTTTTAAGTTTAATACATGTGTATCATCACCTCATTGTACTGTGTAAACTTATGAATAAAACTGAAAAAATTGATTTTCTGAAATTTGGGGACACTGAACCCCGAGTAAACAGAAAACATGTCTAAACTGAAGTACATATGTATGGTAGAACCTTGAAAAAACTAAACCCTGAGGTAAATTGAAAATCTGTCTGAAATACAGAACCAAATCCTGAAGTGAAACTGATAACCTGTCTCCACTAAAATTCAATAGAATCTAGGGACATTGAACCCTGAGTAAACTGAAAACATGTGTAATCTGAAAAATACCAGTCAAACCTGATGAAACTAAACCCTGATTAAACATGGAAACCAGTCTAAACTGAAGTACATATGTATGGTAGAACCTTGAAAACCAAAATCATGAGGTAAATTGAAAATCTCTCTGAAATGCAGAACCAAATCCTGAAATGAAACTGAAAACCTGTCTTCACTAAAATTCAATAAAATCTAGAGACATTGAACCCTGAGTAAACTGAAAACAAGTGTAAACTAAATTTGAAGGTTACAGCAGTGTATAATGATGAATTATTGTCTGTTTTCAGTTTTACACATGAGTATCATGATCATCACCTCAGTGTACTGTGTAAACTTCTGAATAAAACCAAAAAAATTGTATTTACTGAAGTGCTGGGGATACTGAACCCTGAGTTAACTGAAAAACCTGTCTAAACTGAATTAAGGTATTTTGAAGGTTCATCAGCGTATAATGATGAATTAGTGTCTGTTTGGTTTTTAGTTGTATACATGTGTATATCATCACCTCATTATACTGTGTAAACTCTTGAATAAAATAAAAAAAAAATTGATTTCCTGAAATCTGGGGACGCTGAATAAAACCAAAAAAATTGTATTTACTGAAGTGCTGGGGATACTGAACCCTGAGTAAACTGAAAACGTGTCTAAACTGCAGTACATATGTATAATAGAACCTTGAAAAACCAAAATCCTGAGGTATATTGAAAATCTCTAAAATACATAACCAAATTCTGAAATGAAACTAAAAATCTGTCTTAACTAAAATTCAATAGAATCCAGGAACATTAAACCCAGAGTAAACTGAAAACCTGTCTACATTGAATTAAGGTATTAGTTTGAAGGTTACAGCAGTGTATAATGATTAATATGTGTCTTTTTTTGTTTTGTATACATGTGTATTATCACCTCATTGTAATGTGTAAACTTCTGAATAAAACTGAAAAAATTGTCTGAACTGAAATCTGGGGGTACTGAACCCTGAGTACCGGTAAACTGAAAACCTGTCTAAACTGTATAAAGGTATTCTGAAGGTTACGTCGACATATAATGATGAATTAGTGTCTGTTTGGTTTTAAGTTGTATACATGTGTATTATAACCTCATTGTACTGACTGTGTAAACTCCTGAATAAAACCCCAAAAAAATTGATTTTCTGAAATCTGGGGACACTGAACCCTGAGTAAACTAAAAACCACCTGTCTAAACGGAAGTACATTTGTATAGTAGAATCTTGAAAAACTAAAATCCTGAGGTAAATTGAAAATCTCTCTGAAATGCAGAACCAAATCCTGAAGTGAAACTGAAAACATGTCTTCAACTAAAATTCAATAGAATCCAGGGACATTGAACCCTGAGTAAACTGAAAACCTGTTTTGTGAAAACCAAACACTGAGTAAAATTGAAAATCTGTCTGAACTGAAATTGAGTTGGTAGAATCTAGGAAATCTGAATTCTGACTAAACCAAAAACCTTTCTGAACATGAAGTAGAATCTGCGAATATTGAACCCTGAGTTAACTGAAAAACCTGTCACATCTGAACTGCAGTAGAACATGTAAAAGCCAAACCCTGCGTTACAACCTGACCCCACTCCACTCTAGCTTATCTGCACACTTTTTGCATTGAGTTGAGTGTTTTAATGCTTTAGGCCCCATTGTAATTTCTTTCACTTGTATCATTCTGGCTAGTTCTGTGATGGTAGAGGAAACTGGAGTAACCAATTTTGGTAAGTGAAGTGACAAATTTACAAACACATCGGATATGGATGGGATTCGAAATTATGTGTGAGAGCAGCAATTGGATCTACAGATCCATGCTTAATACCACTGGGCCAATGAGGCCCTTTTACCATAAAAAACCCATCGCATTTGGCCTCGATGGTCAAGTGGTCTAAAGACAGCACCTACGGTTCACATTGCCTCTAAGTCCTTTGGTTTGAATCCCACCAAGTGCAAAATTGTCAGTTCGCTCACCAAAGGTCTTTGATTTCCTTTGGGCATTCTGGTTTCTTCCACCATCCCTATACATAAGCGAAAGAATCTTGGCTGTGTTGTAAAACGCTATTACTAAACTTTCAACTCAATATTATATTACTAATTGTTCTATTGCAGATCACTTAGTGGCACATGGCAGGATGAACGAGAAAGAAGCAAGAAAAAAGTTTAAACAGATAGTAGCAGCTATATCTTACTGTCATAGCCAAGGCATTGTACACAGGGATCTGAAAGCTGAAAATCTATTATTAGACGCAAATTTAAATATAAAAATAGCAGGTAAGAATTTCAAGCAGGGATAAAGATTAACTATTTTGAGTTAAGGGCCCAACTCACTTCAGAAAGGTAGTAAATTTAAATAAAAAGATAGCAGGTAAGAATGAAGCTTAACTATTTTGAGTTAGGGACCCAACTCACTTCAGAAATGAAAACAAACCATAATAAAGTAACCAATTCTTTACCAAATTGTTGGTAGGTTTGGCACTTATCCGTTAGGTCTGTGTTAAACTTTTGAGTGGCAAGTTCTGTGGATGAGCTCTACTAATAGAAATCCTCTAGATTGTTCCATTCTTTCCCGCGAAACCCCTAAAGGTGTCGCCACACTAGTAATAAATGTGTACATGTGTGTATAATTTAGGGGCCCAGACTTATTTTTAGGAGCCATAGGCTTCTGGGCCACTGCTAATCTTAAACCAAGATTTGAAGAATTGAAACTATATTTTCTTTAATCAAATGTGGACATGCCTATATTAATTACGATTTAGTTGAATTATAAAGACACATGGTTGAGTGGTTAAGGGCATGTTTTCATAGTTGAGTGGTTAAGTCTACATTTTCATTGTTAAGTGGTTAACACCATGTTTTCATAGTTGAGAATATGTTTTCTTGGTTTGGAGGTTAAGGACATATTGTTATGGATGATTTGTGAAGACCATATGTTCATGGTTAAGTTGTTAACACCATGTTTTCATAGTTGAGATCATGTTTTCTTGGTTTGGAGGTTAAGGACATGTTGTTATGGATGATTGATGGAGACCATGTTTTCATAGTTGATTGGGTAAGGCCATATGTTCATGGTTAAGTAGTTAAGGTCGTGTAATCATAGTTGAGTGGTGAAGACCGCAATTTCATGGTTGAGTGGTGAAGACCGCAATTTCATGGTTGAGTGGCTAAGTACATGTTTTCATGGTTGAGTGGTTAAGTATTTAGGCCATGTTTTCATGGTTTAGAGAATATTTCACTTGTATTTAGGTGTCTCCAGCTATAGGTCAAGTGGCAGAAATTTTGACCTTTGCAGTGCACTTAGGACAATGCACAGGGAGGGTTCTTTAACATGCCCTGCCTGCCGTGACAAGGGTCATCTGTTTTTAAGGTCTCTTCCGAAAGGCCCTGTGACTTCCATTTTGTAAAAGCCTATTTTTAACGCTTGGTCAGACCCAGTCGGGATTTTAACCCACAACCTTCTACATACGAAGCGAACACTCTACCACTGAGCCACTATAGTGATTTGGTTGCTTGTTTGAGTCACTAAGGCTGTTTGCATGGTCGAGGGGTTAAAAGTCATGTTTTAATGGTTGGGTGGTTAATTGTTAGCAATTAGTGTGATCTTACTAACATTTTAATTGCAAAAAAGAAAATGGGTATAACTTGCTTTGCTTGGTTGTGCTCTTGTTAAAAAATTAAGCCCCTGGCCCCAGTTTCACAATCATTCCTTAGCTAAGATTTTCCTTAACTTAAATTTAGCAAAATTTGGTATTCTATTTTTGGAACTACTGATGAATATGTTTTGTCAAAACTAAATGCAGATGTTTTAATCTAGTAGTGATCTTAAAAGTGACACCTTAAATTTCTCAATATCTTGATAATTAACAAAATTATAAGGAATTGAAATTTTGCAAGATTTAAGTTAAGGAAAATCTTAGCTAAGGAATGATTGTGAAACCGGGGCCTGTTTCCTCAGAATAACTCCACTGTCCTCCTCCAATTTGAGATCCATCACTGAGAAATTGTTGGCCAATATGTTGGATTATTGAAATAATGTTGAAAGCAAATTTGATGATGCATTTAAATAATTTACTTGTTTACGTTGTGATCGGAATATGAAATGATTTTGAAGTCTGAAAAAATAAATGTCTTGTTTATTACCTTGAGTTTAAATTATATTAAATTTAAATGAAAACGTTTTTGTTATTTTCTTGTTTTTCACTTCTTATTGAAATTATGAAATTACAAGCTTAGAAATTAAATTAAACTTTAATCATTTTTGCCCACTTTAATTTGAAATAATGAAATCATTTGAAAATTAAAAGGAAAAAAATCCAGTATGAAATTTGAATAATTTTTTATTTTTTAGAACAGTATTAAGTTTTTTTTCATGATTTAGATATTTGTTTATTTTTAAAAAAAGAAAATGCGTGTTTTTTTCACAAGTAAGTCGGGTTAACTGACTGGCGATGAACTGTAGCGAGTACGATTTTTTGATTGCACTTAACCTGATGTGTGTTTATTGTTCGTAATACCAGCAGCATTAGTTAGACAATTGTATTGTGGTTTTCTTGAGCTGTCAAAAGCAAAAGTGATGTGACAGATATATTGATTTGTTCAAGGTCATGCTTTCTGTACCAGACATGAAATGAGGGAGGCTCTTCAGGGGTTCTCTACATGCGAGGCTCTTCAGGGGAACCTGTGTGACAAAAAATATATAGATTTGGTGGAGGTCATGCTTTCTGTTCCAGATATAAAACAAGTGAGGCTCTTCAGGGGTTCTCTACATGCGAGGCTCTTTAGGGGAATTTGTGTGACAAATATATAGGTTTGTTGAAGGTCACAAATTCTGTACCAGACATGAAACGAATGGCATTTCAGGGGAATTTGTGTAGTGTTCTGTACACATGAGACTCTTCAGGGAAATTGTGTCAATTAATGAAGGTCTCATAGGTGAGGCTATTTAGGGGAACTTGTGTGACAAATATATTGATTTGTTCAAGGTCTCATGTTTTGTACCAGACATGGAACAAGGAAGGCTCTGTAGGGTACCTTATGTATATGTTTTGTACATGCGAGGCTCTTCAGGGGAACTCTGTGACAATTATATTTATTTGTTGAACTTGCGTGAATCATCATTGCAGATGATATAGATGAATCCTTTCAAGGGAACTTCTGTGGTTTATTGAAGGTCACATAGGCAAGGCTCCTCAGGAAAAGTTGTGTGACAAATATATTGATTTATTAAGGTCACAGGTTCTGTACTAGACACGAAATAAGTGTGTACATGTTCTGTTCATGGGAGGTTCTTTAGGGGAACTTGTGCTTAAAATATATTGATTTGTTGAAATTCACATGTTCTGTACCGAACATGAAACAAGTGAGGTTCTTTAGGGGAACTTGTGTGATTTATTTCAGGTCACATAGAGGAACTTCTGATTTCTTGTAGGTCACATAGGCAAGGTTCTTCAAAGGATTCTATGTGAAAAATATATTGATTTGTTGAAGGCCACATGTTCTATAAAGATGGGGTTTTTGAGGGGAAATTGTGTGATTTGTTGATGGTCATATAGGTGAGGATCTTCAGGGGATAACTTGTGTGACAAACATTGATTTGTTGAAGGTCACATTTTCTGTACTTGCAATGCACTTCAGTGGAACTTGCGAGACAAATATATTGATTTTTTGAAGGCTAAAATTTCTATTACAGGTGAGGTGCGTTAGTTAATTTTGTGTGACAAATTTACTGATGTCTTGAAAGTCACATGTACTACAACTAGGTTTAAACAGTTGACCCTACCCATAATTGAAGGTCACATGTAGTTAATTTTGTGTGACAAATTTACTGATGTTTTGAAGGTCACATGTACTACAGTTAGGTTTAAACAGCTGAGCCTACCCTAATTGAAGGTTACACATTCTGCACCAGACTGGTCAGGCCTTATGTGACATATATATTGATTTCTTGAAGGTTACTAAAATTCTGAATAAGACGCAAGGCTCATCAGGGGAACATTCTTAATTTGATATTCTTGGCTTTAATTTTTGTGTCTAGATAAGGCTCCTTAGTGGAATTTATATAATTTAATATATTTATGGGGGAATTTGTGTAATTTGATATATTTGGCTTGAATTTATGTGTGTACATGAAGTTCAGATTCAAAATTCTAAGAAAGATGGTTAGGAATTAACATTCTTTGTAAGTAATGTTAACATATTTTGACCAGATATTTAAAAAGGGCCAATTTATTGCAGTGGTGGAATTAAATTAAGTACATTGACATCACAAACTACACAAGTTGCTAAAGTTACACATGGTTACCGGTAATCCCTTTTATCAATCATGTAGTTTAAGTTAAGGTCTTTCGAATCATGTAGCCAACTCCTAAACCAATCATACAGCTAGCCAATCAGATGGCTAGTCACTTAGCTAATCAATGTCTAATCACCCTCATGTTGGGCTTATTCAAGCACCAAGGGCCTTATAACCCTCATGTTGTGCTAGTTCAAGCACCAAGGGTCTTTTAGCCCTCATGTTGGTTAGTTCAAGCACCAAGAGCCTAAAAAATCTTATGTTCAGTAAGTTAAAGCACCAGAGGCATAACAAGCACCATGGTGAACCGCTTTAAAGCACCAAGGTTTAATCCCCATCAGGGTGATGCTAGTTGAAGCACCAAGGCATAATTAACCTCATGCTTGGGTCAGTTAAACCACCAAGACATGGTTTTCCTCATTTTGGATCTAATTAATGTATCAAGGTCTTTTTAGCCTCCTGTTGACGCTAGGCGAAGAACCATGGCAAAATAAAATTCAATTCTGGACTACATTCAACCCTGCCTTCAAGGCCACCTCTATGTAAGAACCACCTGCTTCTAAAGGCCAGTAAAAATTTCTCCCAGTTGCTCTTTATTCATTTTGTTTGAACCTGTAGATAAGGCCACTTAAACATAAAGGTCTCTTTTACTGGTTCCCTTAGGTAACCTTTATAGACAGTTTGACTGTATTTGAAGTACTAAAGCATAATAAAACCTGGGACCTGTTCACTTTATTGCATTTAGACTTGCAGTAATATTTTGTCAATTCTCTTATAAGCTCTAACAGAAAACACGGAAAAATTAAGATTCGGCTCGGTAAGAGTATTAGCGTTAAATTTCTGACACTAAGTTGAATGATAATATTACACTGATGATGATTATGATGATGATAATTATGGTAGGTGAAAATTGTAGTAAGTCACAGTTTATATGATATTATGATATAGATTACATACAGGTGTAAATGGTTCTGCTGATACACAACCAGGAAATCAATACACTGTAACTACAGTAGAACCTGTCGTAAAAGTGGTCTTCATTGACAGGTAGCCCTTATCATAGATGAATAAAGAGCAGTTGGGATAATCTTACTGACCTTTATGAGCAGGTGGTCCTTATATAAAGGTTTAAATACCATGAATAAAGAGCAATTGGGATAACATTTATAAACAGGTGGCCCTTATATACATGATCAAATAACACAAATAAAGAGTGATTTTGATAAAAAAAATTCTGGCTTTTAAAAGTAGATGGCCCTTATATAGAGATGGCCTTTAAGGCAGGTTTGACTGTATAAACAGTCAATTTTGATAATATTTATCTGGCTTTTATAAACAGGTGGCCCTTATATACAGTTTCAAATAACATGAATAAAGAGATATTGGGATAAAATTTTATTGGCATTTATAGGCAGGTGATTCTTAAATACAGAATTTCAAATAACAATAAAGAGCAATTATCGTAAAAATTTTACTGGCCTTTAAAAACAGATGACCCTTATACAGAGGTGAGAAAAAGTATCTGAAATAGCACCTGTCTAACAGGGACAAATACAGTATTATTACCAGGGGTCTGACCGGCCAAATTTGTGGCCGTGTTTGGTTACATTCACAATTTAAAAAAATCTTGTTGCTTTCACAAACTCCAAGCTGATTTTCACAATTTAAAAAAAACTGAAAGAATTGACTTTAAAAACGAAAAAGTAAATCACAGTAAGAATAAATTCATATCAGAGTTTATATTATAGAGTTTCTTGTTTTATTGAAAGTTTCATGTATTGTTGCAGGGTTCGTACAGGCCTGGAAAAGTCCTTAAATTTTGAGGTTTGCCCTAAAAAGACCCTAAAAACAAGTCTGACCCTAAAAAGCCCTTAAATTTATCCTGAAGACCCTAAAAAGCCCTTGAATTTGGCCAATTTGGTGTCGATAGTAAATGGTAGCAAATAGTCTGATCAAAATAAATAAATTAATTAATAAGCAATGTTGAAATGAGCTATTTTAAGGCCCTCCCGAACACCCAAATCAACCCCCACTTCAAGTGTCGTTACAATGGATTTAAGTATGTAAGTAATTGTTTTATTGATTTGTTTTTGCACCAAATTGTCCCTCTGATTAGGCCTTAAATTTACAAAGAAGACCCTTAAAAGACCCTAAAAAGTCCTTAAATTTAGAGTCCAACTGTTTGTACGAACCGAACCATGTGTTGTGTTTCACATTTTGTTGTGTTGTTTCATTTTCTGTTGTACTTTTCATGTGTTGTTGAGTTTTCATGCTATGTTACTTTCTCGCATTTTATCTGCTTGTGATGTTTAATCTGTTGTTCTTTTTTTCCAGATTTTGGTTTTAGTAATTTTTTCACTTCTGGTACTATGTTAAAAACATGGTGTGGAAGCCCTCCTTACGCAGCCCCAGAATTATTCGAAGGCAAAGAATATAACGCTCCAAGCGTAGATATATGGGTAGGTATATTTTAGAAGAAATCAACATAAAGCGAAGTGTCGATCCTTGAATCATGCTGGCCAGTGATTTTATTTGCCTATTTGCTTTATTATGACAAAGTATAGGTGGTTTCCTCTGAAGAAAAATTGATTAAAATTTACCTGTGTGACTGCTAAAATTCCTAGAACAAAACTGATATACTTGCAGATTTAATCTAGTTATCTTGTCCCCATAAAGGCAGATATTGTCGTAATATAACTAACATCTTTGCAATAAGGATAGCTATTGCAAGCATTTCATAATGCATGTAGTTTGCCATATGTCACAGTTTCAATTTTCCCAATCTTAAAGGCAGAAAGTAGCCTTTAAAAATTTAACAAAATTACAAATGAGTACACCTATGTCACGAAGGTGGCACAAACAGGAAGTGATGTATTTTTCAGTGTGCAAATGAGTTGAGTAATGGAGTTTAATACCCCAGTCAAGTATATTTCACTTATATTGAGATGTCGCCAGCTACAGGTGAAGGTGCAGAAATTTTTGTTTGTGCTTTGCGCTGACCGCATTATACAGCAGGGTTTTTTATTGTGCCAAGCCTACCATGACACGGGTACTTGTTTATTTTAAGTTCCAATCCAAAAGAACTGACTTTCATTTAATGCTGAGTGCTTGGCGAAAGAACAGTTACTACCCACACTTTCAAGTTTTAGGACAGACATTGTCAGTTAGAACCCATGACCTTCCACTTACGGAGCAAGCACTCTACCAACTGAGCTACCACAGTGGTGCAAATGATCATTATTTGACTCTTAACTATGTAATTATTTTCCAATAGGGTAATGATAGATGGGCGGTCTTTATATACAGGTTTACTGTTCAAGGCTAGAAGACGATATTTGAATTTGTTGTGTAAATATTTTAAAAACGTCCAACACAAAAAAAGTTGAAGGGTGTTGATCACATGCTACACAATATTTGAATTTGCGGTGTAAACGTTTTCGAAAACGTCTCGCACAAAAGTTGTATTGTGTTGACCACATCGTACAAGGATGAACCCAATTAACACATTGTATGATTTATGTTTCAGAGTTTAGGTGTGGTGCTATATGTTTTAGTTTGTGGTGCTTTGCCATTTGATGGCAGTACGTTACAGAGTCTAAGAACACGTGTTCTTAACGGAAAATTTCGTGTACCTTTCTTTATGTCTACAGGTAAGTGCAGTTTAACTTGTAAATCTTTATAATAACAATATTACATAATAGACCTGGATTCCAAATCGCTCTTGTGACAATGATGAACCTCGTGGTATCACACGTACGTCAGTGTCAGCCAATCAAAGTTCTTCTAATGACAGATGCCTCGAAATATGGCCAAGTCAAAACAAACAAGTTTGCTTGCTTTTTTGACGACAAAATCGTCGGGTCCCGAATTATTTGTCAAACAAATTATTGAAGATTTAATTACTGGTTGTATCAACGAGTCTAAGAAAAAACATGATGGACAGAATGTAAAAAAAGAATATTACAGTGGCAGGCACAATACCCGTGGTTGGTTGTCGAATCGTCGGGAAGCGAAACACGTCTAAAATGTGAAATTTGTATGAAGACTTAATCAGGTAAAAGTGGTTTTACTCCTCATTGTTAAATTTGTTGAGTACTTTTACTCATCGCTAAATTGCTTTTGCTTATACAATTAAAATTTGATGAATGAATACCCATGACACTTAAAAATTGTCTGGAGCTCTGCAAGTATATATACAGTTTTTTTCTGAAATATCAGTGATTATATTTTCAGAACATGTGGTGTAGTATAGATGGTGCATGACTTTGAAAGCAGAACATTCAATGTAAAAAAAATAAAATTTAAATTGTCTAACTACTGACCCCAATTTTTCTAACAGCATTATGGGAAACACATTTTTTTTAATTGTTTTTCATCCCCCCCCCCATTTGAAAGAAAAGGGGAATACTAAATTTTATTTTCCCCTGTCTTTTTGTCCATCCAGGCATTTCTTGTCTTGAGTGATTCTCCAAAACTATATAGTACTATTTTACCAAACATGGCACAAAACATCAACATTTATAGAAGATGCACATATCATTAACCTGAGTTGGTTTGCTCATTTTCTTTGAGAGTTATGGTCCTTTAAACATGAGTGCAAATATAAAAAAAGTAACTACTGAAGGAGTATTCAGTGTTTTCCTTAAGAGCCAACAAAGGGCAGATTTGACTGCCTAAAACTCCAATTAGCCGGTTAGAATTCATAAAATTGCCTTCAGAACCTGAAAATTGTTTTCCACCTAGGAACTCCCCTTGACCCTGGCCTGTTGGATTTGTCGATCTACCTCCTGCGACAAGATTTAAGAAATCACTGAGTATCCTATTTTACTGAATTTGCTTGTTTGGTCCAATGACAAAACAAAATGCATGGAGAAGGGGGGGGATGTATAAGTCATCTTCACTGACTTTGATTAATTTTCTTTCTTTTTCTTTTTTACAGAATGTGAAAATATCATAAAACAGATGTTAACAGTTGATCCGAGTAAAAGGATAACAATGGAGGAGATAATAGATCATAAGTGGATGAAATTAACGGGTGATGATTCTGACTTTGACAATTTAATATGTGACTATAATAGACCTTGTGATGTAGAGGATGATGAACTCAATGAACAAATACTCTCGCATATAGAATCCCTCGGATTAGATAGTGAAAGATCTATAAAGGTACGTATACACACCCAACAACACTTGTACACGTGTGTGTGCATGCTCATATATAAACATGGGTCAACACATGCTGTCACATTTACCGTATGCATTATTTTGTAGCCAGTACAGCAATGGGGTAACAATTTTGTTTGCTGACCTGTCTTACAAAAGGAACAACTCTGTTTTTTCTACAATATAATTATACCCCACAAATGAAGTTTAAAGGGATTTATAGAATCTATTATGAGTATCCATGTAGGATAGGGAATTCTCACCCGAGGTGTTGAATATTTCAGTCAAGAGACGAGGCTTGCTATCTCTTACAACGAGAAACAACTCTTTTGATTCTACAATATATTTATACCCTCCACAAATGAATTTTTGAGGGGTATATATAAGAATAACCCTGTCTGTCTGTCAGTACCATCTGTTCTGTCCCAATAAGGTATCTGTGCCAAATATTTTGTTTCTATGGATGAATATTAAGCTGATAATATGAATATTGAAAGCGCGTGGCCTAGTGGTTAAGGCGTTAGACTCAAGATTTGAAGGTCGTGGGTTCGATCCCTGGACCGGGCGATGTGTTGTGTCCTTTAGCAAGACACTTTATTTTACGTTGTTCCAGTTCACTCAGCTGAAAAATAAATGAGTACCAGCAAAATGCTGGGGGTTAACCCTGCGATGGACCGGCGTCCCATTCAGGGGAGAGTCTTGTACTCTCAGTTGCTTAACGCCACCGAAACCGGGATAAGCTCCGGCCTGATGGGCCTAACGGCTCGAGACAGACTTTAACTAACTTTAATGGATGAATATTGATCGAACTTGACACAAAAGTAAACTAACATAAAACACTTTGCATACCCAATTTAGTGTCCCCTCAGACATGCCGGGCAATGGAGGATGGGGCGTTTCTTGGGATATACTCTGGCTCTAACCAAGGGAAAAAAATCTGTTGATTTTACTACAGTCTACAGAAGTAAAGTATATTGGTAAATAAATGTTGATTTTAGAATATATCTGTACACAATTAAGGTGTACCTGTCCTCTAACCAAGGGAAACAACTCTGTTGATATTAAAATATATTTTATTTTGGTATCTGTACAAAGGACAACAACTGTTGATGTTACAATAATTTGTACAAAGGGAAGCAACTCTGATATTAAAATATATTTTATTTTGGCATCTGTACAAAGGACAACAACTGTTGATATAACAATAATTTGTACAAAGGGAAGCAACTCTGTTGATATATTTTATATATTTTTCAGTCTGTAAAAGAGAATACCTTTGATGCTCATAGTGCTGTATATCATTTATTAATGGATAAGTGGAAAAAACATCCAAAGACAATTATAAATAAACTACCTGTTATGTTACTATCACGGAATATACCCATCACAACGAGAACCGAGAGACGATCCAGTATTACCACCGGTGTCGGTATGTATTCTTAATTTCTTATGTTTACATTTTTTTCAACCACTGTGGTAGCTCTGTTGGTAGAGTGCTCTCGCTCTGTAAGTGGGAAGTTGTGGGTTGGAACCCCGACCAGGTCTGACCCAATACTGGGTAGTGACTGTTCTTTCACGTGGCACTTGGCATTACGATGGATAATGCCATCCAGCAAAATTTCTGCGCTTTCACATTAAAAAAAAGTTGAGTTGTGGTATAATTTATAATTATAAGAAAAAATGGCTTGCACACATTTCAATTTAATTTTTTTAAAATTTATTTATTTATTGTATATTCTTTTTTCAAAATCTGTGAAATAAAAATCATAATACTTTCGTGTAACACTAATCTGATCTCCATGGTTATTGGCAACATCCTGTTATTCTGATCTCCGTGGTTACTAACATCATCCTGTCATGTTCATGTTTTTGGACCTGATTTATACATATTGTCATATGTTGACTTGTTTCCTGTAGTGAGAAACCAACTGCCAGTTTCCATGGGTACAAGAAATGACATTTTCTAGGAAAACATACTAAACAAAATATTTTATTTGTGTTTTTGTGATATTTTGTTTAAAATGTAACTAGCTCAAAATTCTTTGTACAGTTCAACCTGCCTTAAAGGCGACCTCTATATAAGCACCACCTGCTTATAAAGTCCAGTAGAATTATATTCCAATTGTCCCTTATTCATATCATTTGAACCTGTATATAAAGGCCACCTGTCCATAAAGACCACTTTTACTGGTTCCCTTGTGTGGTCTTTATAAACAACTTTGACTGTATTTCTTTGATAAAATCAAAACTCTAAAGGGGATTATTTTCGCAAGGTGAAAATTTCACTATTTCTGAAATCTGGCATTTCACGTGGGTGTTATTTTTGTGTAACCAATTTAAGTAGGTGTATATTCTATATATTATGATATATTAACCTGTATGGTAGACATTTTCACATTGGTAAAATTTCCTTGATAATTTCTTCAGCATGAAATAAGCAAAAATTTTACCCACACGAAAATGTTCATCTTTACAGTATTAAAATAACACCCACCAATGTGAGACACTCCTTTAATGTAGTTTAGGATTGGGATTGTTGCTTTGTTTTTAGGGACACATGTTTCCTTGATTTTCAGTACTTTGATTTAATTTGTATTTATTTTACTTTTACAGTGGAAAGAGTCGAGGTACCCCAAGATAACAAGCCATGTATACCACAGACAACGATAGGTGCTGCAATTCCACAAGTACAGTTCTTTAATGAAAATAATGAATTAACAGAGGTTTGTACAAATTAAAGCTTATTTTAAGCTTGCCTGTATGAAGTCAGAATGTTAAGCCCTTTAAGCTTACATTTAGCCCTTTAAGCTTACATTTTGTTGATGTTGCTTTAATTATTCAAAATTAAACGAATATATTAATTGAATTATTTTGGCTCACCTGGAAAAATTGAAATTATAAATGACCATATAAAATACAGAATGTTCCAGGTGAGCAAAGTCTTTGGGCATTTAGGCCTTTTGTATTTAGGTTTTCTTTACATTTATTTCTATATTTTCACATTGTGTTTGGTTTCGTATTTTAGCCTGATGAAGGTAGTCAACATTCAGACTCAGATAGTGAGGAGCCGTCCCCCGAAGCCCTGGCACGATATCTAGCAATGAGGCGACACACAGTTGGTGTTGGTGATTCCAGACATGAAGTCCCCGAAGATGTACGAGTGAAGCTTGCCAACCACCAGCCTATAATTGCCATGCCACAGCCTAATTTATTTATGCCATTTGGCTTCTTGCCGCATATGAATCTCCCACAGACGTTGCCGCCCATTCAAAACGAGGCTGTACATAATATTCCAACAAAGGGACAGCAGTTTTTACAACTACCACAATTGTATGGTTCAGGTAAGTCTAGTGGCGACATCAACATCAAACAGGAATCCATGTCCAAACCACAATCCTACAGGGAAAGTAGAAACATTGAAAACTGGCAATGGGGTTCGCCACTGTACCACGTGGTTAATACCTCTTAATGTTTGTGCGCAACATTTTGGAAAACGTCAACGTCACAAATTCCCAGAATAACGTCGTTTTTACGGGAAAATGTCATATTGTGCAATTCCATGTCCATTGGAAACAAGCGTTTCACAGACACGTTAGAAGGTATCAAGTGGTACGGCGGCGAACCCCATTTATGTTAAATGAGAAATTTCACCTAATTAATCCTTAGGGGTATTTACATAATAATTCAAATCTCATAAATATTATTGCAAAACTCATCTTCCAGAAAATTTGATGCTTGGGGTCCTCCTAGTCATGGCTTTGAAAAAAAACAGTGCCATGTTTTCAAAAAATTACAAAAAATGATGAAGGTTTGTTCCTTATGACGGTAGATTTTGCAGGTTAAAAAAAAATTGTAAGAAAACAGTTTGATATACATATATATATAATTTTTGTGTTGATTATTGATTTTGCATCATTATTTGTATTACAGGTGGAAATGGTAATTTAAATCGGAGAGCCTCGGATGGTGGAGCCAACATTCACTTGTTTGCTAGACAGATGTATCCAGGAAGTTTACCAGGAAGTCCTGGTAGTCAAGAAGGCCTAGCAACAGGAATAACAACAGGAGTAGCACCGGTAATTGTTTCTTGCTTATATACCTTACCCATTGTTCAATCTAGAAGGGATTTTGAGGGCATCGACCCAAATTTTGCCAAAATAGCCCCATTGTTGAGACCATACATAGTAGGCAATGTTTAACATTACATGAATGAAAAAAATATTATTATAGTGGTTTAAACAAAAAGTTTTGTAAATTGCCCTTCTGAAAATTCTAGAGTAATCACTGTTTACTGAATAGGGTCATAGCAATTGTAAAATAAGCATAAAAATGGCAAAAATGTAAGAAATGGTAAAAAAAACTTGAGCCAAAATTTTGTTTTAAACTTGAAAGTTCCAAAATTGTGAACACGATTAGCAACAGTATTTGTTTCTAACTTCTACACTTAACCTGTAAAATAGGGTTCCGTCTCTCTCTTGTAAATAGGGTCAGGATCCTAGCAATTGTTTAAGTAAGGATCATAATGGCCAAAAATGTGAAAAAGAAACATATCATGGACCACTGTAAACCATCCCAGAACTGACTGTCTTGATATAAATAAAAGAATCTTGACTGGAGCGTAAAATTCCATTACTCCACTCCACCATCCCAGAACTGACTGTCTTGATATAAATAAAAGAATCTTGACTGGAGCGAAAAACTCCATTACTCCACTCCACTCTCCACTCTTCACAGTATGATAATTAATATCTATGTATAATTGTGTTTTAGACCCAGTTATCACCGACAGGCCACGGTTTACCATTACCAACACAGCCATTACAAGGATCTGTAACAGTAGAAGAAAATGAAGATAACTCTGATCAGGAACCCGATCCTGAAGCTGTACAAAGGTAGTTACATATAACTGGGATTATCTCCCTTACCACACGTCATTGGATTGTTTCTTATACCACACAGTTGTCTTTGTTTGAAGGAACAGGGTTAAATGATTGTACCTGTCTTCTCCTAGCGAAGCCATATAAAAACTGGAATTATCTCCCTTACCACACACTTCAGTGAATTGTTTCTTATACCACTCAGATGTGTTCATCCCAGGAGCAGGCTTAATTGACATATAGTCGACCTAGCATATAATGTTCCGACACTGGCCGCCATCACGGTATCAAAGTAGCGTCAAGGCAACTAATGACTTTTCCTTGAATTTTTTTTTTTTTTTTTTTTTTTGATTTTGCACCTAAAGTCCTAAATTGCAATGTCAGCTGATTCATAGATACTAAAAGCTGCTTTTCAGTAAGACCTATGGAGTTAATACTCCTATATGTTTTTAGGGCCTTTGTGGTCTAAACTGATATTTTATAGACAACAACAATGTCCCTCACCAATTAGGTTCAAATCTTACTCAGACAGTTCCTAGTTTGCTGGTCTTTTGGGGTACTTGGGTTTCCTTCACCATCTTAGAACTGACTGCTTTGATATTAATGAAAGAATCATGACAGGGTAAACAATGTTATTCCACTCCACTCAATGCAAAAAGTGTGCTGAAAAGCAGGGGTTAAGTGGGATGTGCATGTTGGCATGGGTGGGGGAGGGTGTTTTTAGATAAGGTACTAATGGGGGATTTCCTTGTGTTTTCAGGTACTTAGCAAACAGGGGACATTCCAAAAGACACACGCTTGCCCTGGCTAATCCGATGTCGGAGATACCAGAGGAATTACAACGTAAACTATCGCTTCAACCCATACGGCCAAAACGTGGAAGTCATATAGCTGAAAGAACAACTATAAGTAAGTTATTTTGAATTTTGTTATTGATTTGACTTTTCTGCTCACAGTTATTACAAGGCCATCAATCGATTTATAGCAGACAGTATTGTGCCTTCGAACTCCAAGGCTGATGTCAAGAGAGTATCTTGGACATCCTGTGTATGAAATTGTTTTATTAAAGATGTTTATATTAGATTTAAAAACAAATGTTACTTCTATTTGAGTTTCTTTAATTTATATAAATTGATATATCTTGATACATTTAATGTGATTTTTACAGGAACTTTATGTGAATTTAACAGGAATTGTACATGAAATTGACATGAATTTCACACTACAGGGATGAAGACGAGCAGGGGCCCAGTAGCCCATGGCTACTAAAAATCAGTCTGGGTCCCTTAATGTTTACACATTTTAGCTATTTTTCACTATTACAACTTCTTTTCTGAAGTGAGCTGGGCCCTTAACTCAAAATAGTTAAGCTTCATTCCTGTTCACTTGAAATTAACATGAATTTTACATGAAATTTACATGGATTTCACATGAACAAAATTTGGTTGTGTACCACATTGTTAACAGTGTATTTAGGAATATATCCTATCTTGGCATGCTGTATTGGCCCAGCACCAGTAAATGTTCAAATTTTCACTTTAATTTTTCAGCTCCAAATTCCTTTAAGGATGTCAATTCACTTCATTTACCAAACGAGAGATTTTCCCCCGTGAGGCGAGCCAGTGATGGGCTTTCAAACTTACACAAATATCAGTCACACCTGGAGAAACTGTATAATCAGACAATACAGCAATCGGGAGGATCGCGGCATAGTAGTCAATCTAGTCTAAAACAATTACAACAGGAATGTCAAGATTTACAGGTAAAACTCTCTCTCTCTCTCTCTCTCTCTCTCTCTCTCTCTCTCCATAGTTGATATAGTCAAACAATTTCAGTGAGTATGCAAGATTTACATCTCTCTCACACAAATATCTCACATCTCTCTCTCTCTCTCTTTCTCGCTTCTCATGCACACACACCTCTCTTTTTCGACACATGTCTTTTTCTCTCCCTTCCTCTCTTACATCTCTCAGGCCTCTGTCTTGCACTCTTAAACACACACACACACACACACACACACACACACACACACACACCTCTTCCTTTCTCTGGTCTGAAGTTAAAATTGAGACAAGCAAGAACACCTTTATATAACAGTCTAATAGACAGAAATGCTTCAGGAATTAGTAATTATCAACTGTTGTAAGCCAGTGTCATTAATGTGAGAAATGTTTTCTATTTGACAGAAACAAGTCAGCAACAGAGACCCGGGTAAAGAAGCAGAGTTACAGCAACAGCACACACTACACAGACTTCATCATTCATTACAGGTAAGGCATACCTGGATAAGTACTCAAAAACTCCAGGGGTTCAAAATTCCTTTGGTTCAAGGTCCAGGACCTATTGATTTTACTTTGAGACCCTTAATGTTTAAACTGTATAAGTCTGATGGGTCTGTCATTTTTTACCAGGATGATACCACTTGTTCTATGATAACATACTGCTTGTTGACCAAAGGGTTCAAAATCTTCCTGAGTCTAAAGTCCAGGACTTATTAATTTTACATGGAGACCCTTGCTATAACGCTAGTTAAAGTCTAATGGACCTGCTATTTTTTACTCGGATAATAATGTTTAATATGATACCATTATTATTACATTTGCCCTTTCAGTGCAGTTATTGGACTTTCAAAATTGTATGTGGGACATGCCAAAAATAAAGGTTAGAGGTTTTGGACAGTTCATTACAAAACTGAAATTCCTGTTAATATTCCTGAGAAATAAAACCCTTGAGTTAAGTTCTGTTATGACTTCCATCTTTAAAATTAGTCATATAACATTTAATTCAGGACATTACTTGTTTATTATTCTATGCTTTCCAAAGACAAAGGGAGATATTAAATTTGAACTTCCATCCTTCTGTCTGTCCAGACACTTCTTATCCACAGTAATTCTCCAAAAACTAAGGTACTATTTTACAATACTTACTGCAAACATCAACAATGATAGGTGAGTTGGTTTGCTCATTTTCTGGGAGAGTTATGGCCCTTTGAACAAAGTGCAAATCACAAAAAGTAGCTACTGGTGGGGGGCCTTAATCCACTGAATTTGCTTTAGCCTGTGATTGACTAAAAAAATCCCAAGTGATAGCGGACAACTTGAAAATTCCTTGCAAAGACCATAAATTTTGTCAGACTGTGTGAATCCCATGAAAACACAAAATTCCTTGCAAAGGCTTTAAATATCACCAGCTGTGTAAATTCTACAAAAGCAACACAACTTTACAATTCAATGCAAAAGCCATAAGTTTTACTGGACTGTGCATCCCGCAAAAGCACACAACTTAAAATTTGTAAACTTTACCTGGAAAAGTTCCTCTTAGACACAGCTTGAAAATTCCATGCTAAGTTAATAATTTTTTTCAAACTGGCTGTGTGAATCCTATGAAAGCACAAACCATGCACACACTCACAATGCATTAAGTAATGTGTTAGAATCTTTTCTATCTGTATAGATATAACTTATGAAAGCCTGTTAGAAACCAGCTAAAAATAATGTTGTTATAATTCAGGTTATCATGCAATAGTAATGCATTATTTGGCTATTGTGGGGGGGGGGGGGGGGGGGGGGGGAGGGGGCACAATAAAGTTCGAACCCTGTTCTGGAGTGGCGCTATTAAGCGTCAGCACTATAGCTGCAAATGGTTAAGTTTGGAAATTCTTGAAACTGGAATGTAAGGGCTGATCACAAAGATATCACCTAATATTCACTATCCACTATATTAGACACCTTTAGTGAGCCTTAGGCTTGCATGCACATATTTTAATCTTCTAATTCTGGTGCTAGTACCACCAAGATTATGCTAGGGCCACTATGATACAACTGGTAGTTTGGTGTATTTGAGGCAGTGTAACTTTTAGGTGCTAGCCCACTAAGATGGAATTTAAAGAGCTTGCTGCTCCACCAGTACATTCTTATATAATTTCAGCACAATTTTATTTTTAGCGAAAAAGTTAGATTGCAAAACACACTGCTGCAAAATTTTCCTTTTTTCACAGTAACTCAACAGTTGTTATTTTATCCAAACTTTCTGTTTTCTTGTTTCTAATTCAAAAATTTGAATTCATGGAAAACTAAAAGTCAAAAATCAAAATGTCCTTTCTACTTCACCACTATGGTAGTTTATTGCTCATTTTAATATGTGGGGCGTAGGGGGTTCAAAGGCAATGGTAAAAAATTTTGCACCTTTACCTATAGCTAGTGGCATCTCTATATTGTAAAAATTTGTTGACTTTGACAAAATGCTCCATACAATCACTCAATCAATCAATAGATAATTAATCAATCACCTAATCAATCAACCAATCCTTCTACTTTTGAGTCATTTAAGTTTCACTGTGAATTGAAATTCTAAAGCTTGCCATTATGATACCTGCTTGTATAGTCTGGCTGTCTGTCATTTGTCTGTGCATCTCTATCTGAATGTGTTGCTATTTGTTTACTTGAGCACATGGCTGTCTGTTCTTTGTCTATCTGAATGTGTTGCTATTTGTTTATTTGAGCACATGTACCTGCCGAAATTAGTTTTGTTTTCCTTCCCTCCATTGATTTTATCTTGAATGACCTGCTGTATAAATATGTACATACATTTGCTTTGTATCCCCCCTATCAGCTGATTGCATGATTAAGCCATGCCAGGGCTCTCCCTCACCCTTTTGTGATTAATAGGGCCGGGGCCCTTGCAAATGTGAAAATTAACATCATAATGACCAACATAGTGAAAACAAAAAAAAAAAAAAAAAAAAAAACCTTTAAAGTTACAGAAAACTCCAAAATACTGTTTTTAAAACAGGAATTTCCAAAATTGTGAAAATTGGCAAAGTGATAGTGAAAAAACCTTGATTTTGAATTGTGAATGGGGCAGAATATCAGCCCCATCAGCCCCAAAATCACCCCAGTGAGAGCCCTGCATGCTTTTAGTTTTGCTTGCTTAATTAACGACCTCCAATTGCAGTTTTCTGGCTACACCGACTATAAATTTTGACGTAAATGTAAGAAATTCTAGAACAGACTTTAATTAAGACATAATAACCCAGACTGTTATATTAGACATAAATACAAAATATTCTGAAAAAGATTATACATTTTTGACACAAATGCATGATAATCTGGAACGGACTAAACTACTGTAAATTTAACATATTTGTTTTCGCGGTGTACTAATTTTCTCTTATTTTGCAGTCGTTTGTTTTGCACGAAAATTAATACAAAGCGGAAATTATATTTTACTTTTTACGTTACAGAACATATTTAAAACACGCAAAAATTTAACTACTTGAATATGTCTAAATATCCTTTACAGCGAAAATAAATACACGCGAAATTAAATACACACGAAAATAAATACACGCGAAATTAAATACATTTACAGTATTAGACATAATTGAAAGAAATGCTGGAACAATTTAAGTTGTAATTTTAGAGTCAATTGCAAACAATCATCATTTATACTAGATTAAATGCTTATCATAATCATGGGTGTACACTCTTGCATTTTTATACCCCCCCCCCCCCACCCCTCTTAAAAAGTGGGGGTATATAGTGATAGGGGTGTCCGTCCGTGTGTCCGTCTGTCCTTCCGTTACAACTTAGGGTACCTATCTCTTATCCGCAACTCCTCCTAAACCCTTCAATGGATTTTCATGAAACTTTCACACAATCTTTGTGATAAAATGTAGATGTGCACCTCCTATTTAAAAATTTGATCTGATGGATTTTTGGGAGCGGGGGTATTTTTGTGAGCATGTGGTTCACAGTTTTTCTAGTTTAAATTATATAACTTGTTGAAAATTTAAACGTTTAAATACAGCATACAGTAGTTTCTATTATTTATCAGCTTATCGATCAGATCACATCGCAACGGGTTTTATTCCAAGAGGTTTGTTGGTTCACTTGCCAAAGATTGATTGTTTTCTTTTAATATTTTGTTGCCTTTCTTTATCCTAGAACTGACAGCCTCATTATCTTCACTGCCATTAATCCACTTCACCATTCTAGAATTGATAGCCCTGATATAAGTGAAATCATATTGAATGTGTGTACACACAATTACTCCTCTCTTATCTGATGCAGGTTTTATAAAAAAAATTAGGAAAATGAGTCCAATGGATGAAATGACAAAACTATGAGTGCAAAATGAGTGATGGGGGTGGGGGTGGGGCTAGGTGGGTTGTGACAAGACAAGATCAGTGGAAAATGAGGCAGGTAGGGGACAAAGCAAAATCTCAGTAGACAAACGATGATTAAGGCAGGCAGGGGATAATAAGACAAAGTCAGTGGTGATTGGGACAGGGGTTGAGCAAACTATATCAACATCATATTAGTGAGTTGTCCGGAAGGTGTGAAAAAACAAAATCAACATCGTATTGGTGAGTGGGGCATGGAGGGGTCACCAATAAAAAAGGGTAGATCATATATTTATGTTTGAACTCTCATGTAACATTTGCAGAATTTCTAATGAATGTGTGGTAAATTTATAGTGCTAGACCATTTATTGTTTTTCTGTTATAATATTCATACGAGAGGCAACATTTGTGGAGTGATAGAGCGTTTAAATTTGAAGTAGTTAAACACATTTTGGCAAGTCATCTTTACCAGTTAATAGTGACATTACATGTATTATAATGTGCTAGCAATTTTAAATTCTATTGTGTACAGACACCCTAGTTTTCACAATTTTACAATGCTTTAATTCAACTGGAACCCATGCGATATAAAGCATGCACACTAAGTAATCACTGCTCCTCTCATGACCTAGGCTTGTATCCCCACTCCGATAGAGTCAAATATCAGAAAGTCTGTCAGTTTGTTTTGTGATTTTCTTTAGGCATTCCACTCATCCATTCAAAAATACCTCTTCTCACTGCTTATGTTTAAACCCACTCGCGGCAGAATTAAGTGTGAGAAAGTTTGTCAGTCCACTTGCTGAGGATGGTGGTTTACTCTGGGCACTCTTGATTTCCTCCACCATCCATGAATTGATTACAGTCCAACCTGTCTTAAAGGCCACCTTTATATAAGGGCCACCTGCTTATAAAGGCCAGTATAATTGTATCCCAATTGTTCTTTATTCATATTATTTGAACCTGTATATAAAGGCCACCTGCCCATAATGGCCACTTTTACTGGTTCCCTTGGGTGGCCTTTATAGACAGGTTTGACTGCATTTCAAAAAAGGCTTGAAAAACTTTTGAAAACTTTACAAGATTTGATTTAAGTGAAAGATTTTTGACTAGGGTGTCAAACAAGATTACTCCACTCCACTTCACTCAACCAAGTTTTGACATCCATTAAAACTGCTGCCTCCTGGCATATTATTAACAGGAAAACATATAAATGGTCTATCAATTGTACAGTGTTCAATCTAGAAGAGGTCATTTGTACCATTGGCCCAAAATTATACTTTCTCTGGGCCCATTTGACCCATGTCATCAGTTGAATGTCAGAAATGTTGTTCTCTTCGTCCTTTTAGAAAATGTGGCTCTTAATTTTTCAAGGCTTGGGTCACATTGGCCCCCATGAACTTGAGTTCTAGATTGAATACTGCTTGTGTTGCTTTTAAGGATTTTAATAAATTAGTAACCATGGTATTTCTTGTAATGAATATTGTGTTTTTTGTTCATTATTATATATATAATCATGTCAAAACTGAGAAATTAAAAAAAAAAAATAATAATAAAAAATACAAAAAAATAAAAATTGGCATGGCATTCTTCAAAATTAGCACTGGTCTGATTGTCCGAGACCAGTTAGTTTTATCTCAACCCAGAAAATTTGCATGCCAGCAATTTCGACTGGCATGGTATGTTATTTATTCACTTCACACACAAAATGAAGCACAATTTAGTCTAGAGTTCCATTTTATACACATGTATAAAGGTACTACTGTAGATTGCTTTTATGTTGCGAGTAGAAAATTTTGTTGAGGCTTCAGTAACTGCAAATACATTTATGACCTTCACCTGAGCAAATGCATACATGTAAATTTGTGGTTTTTAGCTAGACAAATCTGCAAATTCACAATGGTCAATATCCCTTTAACATTTGTGTGGAACATTTTGGAAAACATTCATGTCAGAATTTCCAGGAGTAATGTCATATTTAGCTCACCTGGCTTTGGCAGGTGAGCTAATGGTATGGCAAAGTGTGTGTCTGTGCGTCCGTCCGTGGGTAAACTTGGATCTTCCCCTCTGAAACTACTGAACCAATTTAAACCAAATTTGGTGTGAGGGGTCCTTGCTGGATAAAGATTAAAAATTGTGTCGGGCATAAGCCACCAATATGTTAAGTTTGGGCCTCTTGTTATGGGAAAACATAAACCGAAGAGATTCCATCTACAATGGAAATAGTTATCCCACAAAAATCTTATGAGGTATCATCAGGTGGTACACTGGCGAGCCTCATCGTCACTTGCTTTAGGTGGTTAACCTATATATCAATATATTTTGGCAATAATTTTTTTGTGCAAACTTTGAATTTGTAATGCAGCTGCAAAAATTAATTTCTTGCAAATTAAAAGCAATTTACAGTATATTAATTTTACACTTTAATAGTGATTTCCTTAAAATTTGTAGCATGAGGCAGATTGACTTGTCCAACAGGCCTGGTGTCAAGGGGATCGAAAAAGATTTTCAGGTCTTCTGAAGGCAATTTTATGAATTCTAACAGGCCAATTTGGAGTGTTAGGCGGTCAAATCTGCCTTTTGCTGGCTCTTAAGGAAAGCACTGTTTTCACTGTGCATTTAGTTTTGACATGAAAAAAAAAAAAAATTTTTAATTTTTAATGTTTTTGTTTGCTTGTTATGTTATTTATTTATATATTCTTTCTTTTTTGTTTATTTTTTCTGTCCTTCTTTCTTGTTTTGATTTTTCTGTATATATATATATTTTTATGTTTTCCTCCTGTTGTATAGGACTATCCTTTCCTGCAGAATTATAAACACTATCAGAAGTACCTATGAATAAGGTTTGTTTAGAGATTGTAAAATCCGTCATCATAGAACTTACGTATCGTTTATATATTGCATGCCTTGTTTTATGTAGAGATATATATCCATACAGCTGGCTGCTTGAAGACACTCACTGCTTTCTTGTATATATTTATATATGTATATACCTATATACCTGTTTTGTTATCTCTGATGTGATTGGCTAGTTATCTTGAACAATCTGTAATCTGTTTTCTCATTGGTTAGTTGTTGTTATAATGTAATCTCTCTTGTCATTGGCAAATTGTTTTGTATCTTGTTTAAAATGTAATCTCTTCTTTGATGGGTTAGTTGTCCTGTCACCTTGGTTTTTCTGTAATCTCTTTTTTCATTTGCAAATTGTCTTGCTATGTTTAGTCTTTTTTCTGATTGGTCAGATGTCTGGTTTTCATGCTTAAACTGTAATCTCTTTTCTCATTGGTTAGTTGTCTGGTGTACTCTTGTTTAATATGTAATATCTTTTGCGATTGGTTATTTGTCTAGTGTTTATGTTACTATGTAATCTCTGTTTTCATTGGCAGATTGTTTTTGGTTTCCATTGGCCAAATGTGTTATGTCTTGTCATTGGTTATAGTGATGCATCATTAAATGTTACCTTGTGGTTTATTGGTTAATATTGGTACAAGTTTAGCAACACGTTTCTAACTGGTTGGGGATTAGTGTAAATGCATATATCATCAGCCATTTGCATTGCGTATATATGGTGTATGTGATTCTCATTTTCCATTTTCTATTGAATTGTGATATTTTCTGTTTTATTTCTTTGTTCTTCTTATTAGTTTGCAGGGCCTCAGTGACCGAATGGTCTAACGCACACACTTGCGGATCACAGCACTCACAGCCTACCTTCAAACCCCTCTCAGGCAGATCCTAGTATGAGAAAGTTTAAGCACACACTTATTGATCACATCACCTCTCACTGCCGAGGTCCAAACCCCACTTGGGCAGATCCTAGTATGAGAAAGTTTAAGCACACACTTATTGATCACATTGTCTCTCACTGCCGAGGTCCAAACCCCACTTGGGCAGATCCTAGTATGAGAAAGTTTAAGCACACACTTATTGATCACATTGTCTCTCACTGCTGAGGTCCAAACCCCCCTCAGGCAGATCCTAGTATGAGAAAGTTTAAGCACACACTTATTGATCACATTGTCTCTCACTGCCTAGGTCCAAACCCCCCTCAGGCAGATCCTAGTATGAGAAAGTTTAAGCACACACTTATTGATCACATTGTCTCTCACTGCCGAGGTCCAAACCCCCCTCAGGCAGATCCTAGTATGAGAAAGTTTAAGCACACACTTATTGATCACATTGTCTCTCACTGCCTAGGTCCAAACACCCCTCAGGCAGATCCTAGTATGAGAAAGTTTAAGCACACACTTATTGATCACATTGTCTCTCACTGCCTAGGTCCAAACCCCCCTCAGGCAGATCCTAGTATGAGAAAGTTTAAGCACACACTTATTGATCACATTGTCTCTCACTGCCGAGGTCCAAACACCCCTCAGGCAGATCCTAGTATGAGAAAGTTTAAGCACACACTTATTGATCACATTGTCTTTCACTGCCGAGGTCCAAACCCCCCTCAGGCAGATCCTAGTATGAGAAAGTTTAAGCACACACTTATTGATCACATTGTCTCTCACTGCCTAGGTCCAAACCCCCCCTCAGGCAGATCCTAGTATGAGAAAGTTTAAGCACACACTTATTGATCACATTGCCTCTCACTGCCGAGGTCCAAACCCCAATTGGGCAGATCCTGGTATGAAAAAGTTTAAGCACACACTTATTGATCACATCCCCTCTCACTGCCGATGTCCAAACCCCCCTCAGGCAGATCCTAAGTTACTAAGTTCAGCGCACGCTGACCTATCACATTGCCTCTCACTGCCGAGGTCCAAACCCCTCTTGGGCAGATCCTGGTATGAAAAAGTTTAAGCACGCACTTATTGATCACATTGCCTCTCACTGCCAAGGTCCAAACCCCACTTGGGCAGATCCTAGTATGAGAACGTTTAAGCACATGCAAACAAATCACAGTGCCTCTTGCTCAAACACAACTCTGACAGATCTTATTGTAAGAAAGTTTGTGGGTTCATTTGCCAAAAAGTTGAAGTTGTTTTATCCAATGTCTTAAAACTGACTGCTTTGATATAAGTGAAAGAATCTTGACTGGAGCTTAAATACCATTACTCCACTCCTCGCCACTCCACTCATTATTTGGTTTCAAGTAATCTGATGTAATTTACCCACCCAACCATTGAATAAACTGACCTGAACCACCTTTACTGCTAGGTATTAAAAAGCTACAACAATACACATTGACATGCACATGAAATAAGTAAAATATTTTATTCATTTTAGATACAAACTTTACAGTGTACATAAGTCAGAAAATTGACATTTCAATTATCAAAGATACTTAATGGATGTTGCCAACTTAACCATGTGAAGAAATACCTTAATATAGGGCAATGTCAACCCAATATACTCCCGTTTCCATTAGAAATTATTCTTCTCAAACATTTTGGGGTATGATATTGTAGTCTGGGTAACCGCATTGAGAATGCTTGGTTCCTATGGAAACTTACAAAATTTAAATACTTAAAAAAATATTTCTGTTTTTCACAGATTGCATATTATATACAAATAAATTTTTGAGTTTCTCTTAAAGTAAAATTTCAAGCATAGGAAATATATGATTCTAGACTCTCTCTGGTCCCAGTTTCACAATCATTCCTGGAATAAGATTTTTAGCTCACCTGAGCCAAAGGCTCAGATGAGCTATTGCAATCTATCACCGTCCGTCGTCTGTCGTCCGTCGTGCGTCGTCCGTCGTCCGTCGTGTGTAAACTTTACATTTTAATCTTCTCCTCCAAAACTATTGGGCCATATTTGATGAAACTTGGTGATTATCATGCCTGGGTAACAGCCTTTCAAAATTGTGTTCGGGGTTTGGCCACGCCCAACAAGATGGCCACTGTTACTAAAAATAGCAAAAAGACAAAAAAATCTTCTTCTCTGAAACCAAAAGGTGCAGGCAAATTTTGATTGGATATTTGGATTCAGCATACCTGGGAACATTAAATTTTTGTTTTTCATGAAAATTAGACGAAAAATAGGTTACACGTTTTTTGTGTAAAATTATGTAATTTTGAAAATGAGACATTTATTGTTATAACTTCATAACGGCTGAAGATAATTGTATGGAGTTTTCACTGTTGATCTTGTCTTGCAATTTTATTCCAATTGACGTCAGTCAAGGTCGAAGGTCAAGGTCATGTCCCAGTTTTTGACCTTTGATAAAAAATGCTATTTTTATAACATTTCTTGTGATAATGGCATAGGATTTTCAGTTATTTGTAGGTATTGACATGACGATCATTTTGTTACATAGATCAGGGTCATGGGTTCAAAGGTCAAGGTCACAGTTGTCCAAGAATACCAAAATAGTTAATTATCTGCAAAACTATGAATTTTTTGTATAGGCATGTATATCAGAATATTGTAGGTAATGGCACAATGTTCATTTTGATATATGAATAAAGGTCATGGGTTCAAAGGTCAAGGTCACAGATGTAAATAAGTACTGAAATGGTTAATTATCTCAAAAACTATAAACTTTTTGTATAGGCATGTATATTAGAATATTGTAGGTATTGACCTAACGATCATTTTGATATATGAATGAAGGTCATAGGTTCAAAGGTCAAGGTCATAGACGCAAACAAATACTTAAATGGTTAATTATCTCAAAAATTATAAACTTTTTGTATAGGCATGTATATAGGAATATTGTAGGTATTGGCCTAATGATCATTTTGATATATGAATGAAGGTCATAGGTTCAAAGGTCAAGGTCATAGAATTGAACGAATACTTAAATGGTTAATTATCTTAAAAACTATAAACTTTTTGTATAGGCATGTATATTAGAATAGTGTAGGCATTTGCACAACGATCATTTTGATATATGAATGAAGTTCATAGGTTCAAAGGTCAAGGTCATAGATGCAAACTAATACTTAAATGGTTAATTATCTCAGAAACTATAAACTTTTTGTATAGGCATGTATATTAGAATATTGTAGGTATTGGCCAATCGATCATTTTGATATATGAATGAAGGTCATAGGTTCAAAGGTCAAGGTCATAGATGCAAATGAATACTTAAATGGTTAATTATCTCAAAAACTATAAACTTTTTGTATAGGCATGTATATTGGAATATTGTAGGCATTTGCACAACGATCATTTTGATATATAAATGAAGTTCATAGGTTCAAAGGTCAAGGTCATAGATGCAAACTAATACTTAAATGGTTAATTATCTCAGAAACTATAAACTTTTTGTATAGGCATGTATATTAGAATATTGTAGGTATTGGCCTATCGATCATTTTGATATATGAATGAAGGTCATAGGTTCAAAGGTCAATGTCATAGATGCAAATGAATACTTAAATGGTTAATTATCTCAAAAACTATAAACTTTTTGTATAGGCATGTATATTGGAATAAGGTACGTATTGGCCTAACGATCATTTTGATATATAAATGAAGGTCATAGGTTCAAAGGTCAATGTCATAGACGCGAACGAATACTTAAATGGTTAATTATCTCAAAAACTATAAACTTTTTGTATAGGCATGTATATTGGAATATTGTAGGCATTTGCACAACAATCATTTTGATATATGAATGAAGTTCATAGGTTCAAAGGTCAAGGTCATAGATGCAAACGAATACTTAAATGGTTAATTATCTTAAAAACTATAAACTCTTTGTATAGGCATGTATATTGGAATATTGTAGGTATTGGCCTAATGCACATTTTAATATACAGATGTTTTAGCTGTTTATAAATAATATATTGTAGCTAGACTTTAAATATGTTATATATAGCATACTTATATAGTAATTATTATAATTAATTTGTAAAAATACTTGCATATTATTGGCCCTTACTGCTGAAAATTTTGATTTTCTCTTTTATTAATGTCATTGACCATTGAACCTCTGCATAAGATATGTACTCTTCCTCAGGTGAGCGTTAAGGCCCATGGGCCTCTTGTTGGTAACTTAAATCTGACAAATTTTGGCAATATTTGATAAAACTTAAAAACAGATATAGCTGTGATAGATCTTCAAATTAAACACCTTAATTATAGGAATATCTAACTTACAAAATTATTCAAAATTAAGAATATACCAGATTTAAGTTCAAGGACATCTCATTTGAGAAATGATTGTGAAACCAGGATCAGGTCCTTTAAAAAGGACGAGTTAGCCATACTATACAGTTTGAGGAAGAATCTTTTATTCTGTAAAATTTCTGCATGCTCTGGTTCTCATATAATGATATAATATGTAGTATAATATATAAAATAAAAACAGTAGTTTAGATATGTATGTTACTAACAAATTAATATCACATTACACCAGGTCACCTAGCTAGGGGTTCATACAGAACTTGAAAAGTCATGGAATTTGACTTCTTCCTTGAAAAGTCATGGAATTTGACTTCTTTCTTAAAAAGTCATGGAATTTGACTTCTTCCTTGAAAAATCATGGAATTTGAATTCTTTCTTGAAAAATCATGCAATTTGACTTCTTCCTTGAAAAGTCAAAAATTCAGTTTTTGCTTTGAAAAGTCCTACTATATTGTAAAATGTCATTGAATTTGAGAAAAAAAATTAATACAATATTATGAAAAAATACAATCCAGTCACAACATTCATTTATTACATAATTATATATAAATCAGGGGAAAATCTGGTTTTGTTTGTTTCCGAGTCCAATAGTTAATTATAATAGAAAGAACCATTCAGCTCAAATGTGGCATATTACCTACTATAAAATGTCCAGAGTTCTGACAAAGTTAACTAAGATTTTCCTTAATTTAAATCTGGCAAATTTTATATCTTAATAATGTTTGAGACATTTAGACATTTAACTTATCATTTTTAAGCTCACTTAAAGCATATAACATTTGTATTTAGTTTTGTCAAAATAAGCTTCAAAAAAGATTTACAAAGTTGCTATATTTAAATTAAGGAAAATCTTAGTTAAGAAATTATTGTGAAATGGACCAGGCCTTGGTTTCACAATCATTCCTTAGCTAAGACTTTCCTTAACTTAAATCTTGCAAAATTACAAATCTTTATAATTTTGTTAATTTTAAAGATATTCAGGAAATTAAGGTGTCATTTTAATGGTCACTGCTAGATTAAAACATTAGCATTTAGTTTTTACAAAAACATTCATCAGTATTTCCAAAGAGGGATTACCAAAAATGGCTATATTTAAGTTAAGGAAAATCTTAGTTAAGAAATTATTGTTAAACGGACCAGTACGTTTATGTCTATTTTGGGAACATAATGGATAGCCATTGCAGTTTGATTAACATTGATTGAGTTATCTCCCTTTATATGCAACCAAAAAGTAAAGTGTATAGTAACATACATACATCTGACTTATTTCTCCATTACATTTTCATAAACTAGTATTTTGCTAATGTCTCGGATAAAGCACATAAGCTCTTGTATTCGTTCCAGTTAAAATAATTTCAAGTGATAATTGTATAGAAACTGCTAGAAAAAGGTTTGATATAAACATAAGTTGGTACAATACTCCGATACATACCTCTGATGTAGATTTGAGTGGTATTCATGCATGTATAACATTTTATGCCATCTTCATGGGTTTATGCTAAATTCATGAAAATGGCAAATTTTTTCAAAATCTGGGACAGGGTAAAAACTCCAGGATCTTGCAGGGCAGGTTTTAGAAGTGTCAAAATCTGGGATGTCCAAGACAATCCAGAACATATAACTTGTGTTAACTACCAAAGTTAGTGCTAGGCTTCTGGCGTTTATTTTGGCGAAATGGAATTTGTGTGAGTCAGTATGAAATACAAAAGTAGGAAGATTTTGGCATAAAAAAACTATTGACGGGACAAAGAGCTAACTAACCCTGTCTACCTCTCCAAACTGGAATGAGTGATCCTAAGTTCTAAGTCATTCCATTTTTATTGGCTAAAGTAAAAAACTTGAAACAGTATAATCGTCGACAACAGTCGTAAATTCCGACAGTATATTTACAATATAATGCTTCAAATTTTCTGAGTACTTGCACATGCACATTCAGTACCAAACCATCTTGATGGATTAATTGAATCTTACACAGGGTAAGACGGAGATATATCAAATGCTGATGTGTCCCCAATAAAACAAATTTGCGAAAAATTACAAGACAGTTATCCCCTAATTATATGTTTCTTTTGCCAGTGAGGGGCTATTACTCTACTTCAGTAGGATAGTCGCTTCTAAGTAGGTCAGGCTATGAAAATTTGCAGCATAAAACTGTTTAATTCCCCTAGTGTGGCATCTCCCTGGTTCAAGTCCCAGTCCAAAGCTAAAATTTCTGTACTACGTGTTACACTCATTTTGTTGTCTTTTTATGCTGGATTTATTGTGTAACAACTGTTATCCCCCATCTTTTGGACAGAAAACAGCGGTAGCTCAGTTGGTAGAATGCTTGTTCTGTAAGTGATAGAATGTAGGTTTGATCCCTGGGCAGGTCTGACTCAAGACTTGAAAGCGAGTGATCACTGTTCTTTCGCCAAGCACTCGGCATTTACAACATGAAAGTCACTGTTGTTCGGATGGGTACTTTAAATTAAACAAGGTCCCGTGTCACTCACAGTAGGCGTGGCACTATAAAAAAACCCTGCTGTATAATGCCATCAGCGCAAAGCACAGGCAAATTTTCTGCACCCTCGCCTATAGTTGGAGACGTCTGGATTTAAGTGAAATATTCTTCACTGGGGACGTTGAACACCATTACTTAACTCCCACCTTTTCGGACAGAAAACAACTGTAAACCAACTTATAATTGTCATGTTTGTGTGCCTTTCACTCTCGCGTGTTTCGCAAGGACAAAATATTGTTGATAGTTAATCAATATGTACTCGTTTTTGAAAATGGTATTATTTGAAATATATTTTCAGCTATAGTAAAGTGCTTGCTTTATGAGTGCTAGGTTGTGAGTTGGAACCCTGACCAGGTCTGACGCAAGACTTAAAAGTGGGCAGTGACTGTTCTTTTGCCAAGCATTCAGCATAATGAAATGAAAGTCATATAGCTGGCATATCTTGATGCAAGTGAAGTATTCTTGATTGGGGCGTTAAACACTATTACTCAACTCGACTCAGTATCAATAAGGTTAAAAATCAACAAATGGTTTTGGCAAGACAATCGAGAATGTTAATAGCGGAAAATAAAAGTTGGTTTTCAGTGCCATAAAATATTGCTTCTGCTCCTCTTATTGGATGGTTACATATTTATAACGTAAAAGATTATTTCTAATGATGAGTTACATGAGCAGTTCTGATCATCGATAATGCAAATCTAGCTGATTCCCCTAACTGTAAGTGATCTAAAAGGCAGAAAGTAGAACTGTATTGGTGGGTATAACTGTTACCTGACATCTTTTGTTTGTTTTCTTTATGACATATTGACAGAAGGTAGTTTTTGAAAAATGTTATATAATGTGTTGGTGGGTATACTTTTTTTTGTATTCTTTATGGCATGTTGAATAACAAAAAATCTCTTTTCTTTTATGCAGGGATCATCATTACCACACTCACCAGTGCCCTCACCCCCATTAGCCCCGGGGTCACCTAGCTTTCAACGACACAGTCAATCAAACATTGATACACAGAGTGCCACGTTATATCAGCATTTACAGCGATTACACCTCCATCAACAAATACAGCAGACTAACAGTCAACAACTTCACAGAGGAAGTCCACCCACCTGTCTTCCTGCACAGAGAACGGATTCTCCACCCCAAAGCTTTAATCAGTTGTTTCAGAATTTTACTCAGCCACACCAGAGAAGCAGTCCTCCGCCGAATTTAGCCAATTTTCAGAATTTACAAATGATTCGCGAGGACTCGCAAGATCTGGTAGAACAATCTCCGAACGAAGATGGGATGGAGACCACTATGCAGATTCAAGAACCGTCATCATTACACGGATCTCAAGAGATGAAACGGCGGCAGTATGCAGGAAAACCACAGATCAGTATTACTGATGCACACGGTCATGTGACCGATGTAACGTCAGACGGCGACCCTGACATGGAGGACAGTGATTCTCAGACAGATAGTAGTACTCCCTCAGGGTCTTTCCACGGAACATTCCACGACTCGGCGGGATCTCCACAACAATCTTGTTCGCACACGCCATCCCCTACGTCCCCCCATCATGTTGGGGGGACAAACTTTAACTCGTTACTATATGGTAATTATATCAACACAAACGTTCCTTTTCCTCCACATATCACCGACATTCATAAAACTGTGCCAAATTCTTACGACGTTCCGTTTACGAACTGTCATTGGACAAATCCTCAGTTAGCATATCTTGCACGCCTACAGCAGATACACCCAGCTCAGTTCAGATTTCAGCAAGTATTTAATGGTTCACAAGATAGATTCAATTTACAGCAAGCTGTAGTTCAGAATTTAGGATTGGAAATAACGAGAAATAACTTAAGCTATTTACAGAGCAACGGACAGCAATCAGCCAACACAGCGATGGATCTATCACGGAATAGATCGTCGGCGGGAAATGGCAACAATTACTCAAATTTATCGCCTGGTGTTAGTGCCGATTTACACAAGACTAGTTCCAACATCAATTTAACATCTACCCGCACGGTGGATGACATTTTACACGAATTAAAACGAATTCTAGAAGATCGACAACAAAAAGAGAAAGTTTATCAGTGTTCAGAGCATTTATTTAGGGTAGAAAATTCGGACGTTCAGATGGAACTTGAAGTTTGCGAAGGAAGCATGCATAACGGTTTACAGGTGCGGCGGATATCGGGTGATAAAGGACATTATAGGCAACTCTGTCAAGAACTACTTTCAGGAATCAATCTATGATGTTACCATGGTTACTTGTAATCATAATTACTATGGTTACATGTGATCATAATTATACTTATTTTTACTTGCTTATTTTGTTATTACCGACAAGTTTTAAACACACTTTCCTATCTAATATTCCCATGGGGAATACGCTTTTACAGTTTGACCTTGAACTCCTAACTTTGGCTTGTAGTCTGACCTTGACTTTGTAGTTGACCTTGAATTTGAATATATAATGGCCTTATTGTTTTTGGTGCTTTCAACATGTTAAAATTACATGTTTATTGAACCAAATCTGAATTATTTTGTACTGGTAATAATATTATTGTATTTGAAATGTTGAATTAATTTCGACAATTTTGGAAAATGTTTCAATTGATATTTTTGACTGCAGAGTGGAATACTGCCACTAATGATTTTTGTTTTTGTTTACAACTTGGAATTTGACACTAACAACATGAACAATGAATGTTATACTTTTTGACTGGCCATGTAAGTATTTCAATTTGAAGGTCTGAAAACTAAATATTTTACTGTGACATAGACTATACCATGGTTACACCATTCTAGAAGGGGGTCATTGATTCCTTATTTTGCTAAATGTCCATAATAGGTCTAAGGCATATTTATAGATAAACAACATTGACTTGTCCGTTTGACCTTACATTAGGAATATTCATATAGGAGGGTCCACCCAATACATGGGCAGTGTTAAGATTCGCATTCAATGCATATACACACTGCCCATGATGAGTGTTCACATCATGTAGATGAAGTTTACATGATCCCTATTCTGAAATCAACTCGTCCATGATGAATATTTAAATCAAAGGTCAGGCGGACAGGTCAATGTTGTGTACCTATAACATATTATGAATGGAAAAATATTAATGTAATGGTGTTGGAAACGGTCCCCTTTGAAAAATCCTAAAATACACACTGCAACAAAGTAACAATTTTTTTGTAACATGATAACCTGTTTAATTCCGCTGAATCTTCATGTGGAAATTAAGATGTGGTCATTAAATGAGAATTACAGTTCTTATATTTGAATTAAAGGTCGCAAACCTTGGTCATACTCATAAGCCAAAACTTAGTACCATGTATAACCTTGACCTAGGTAAGTCATAGGTCAAAGGTCACCTTTAAATAGGTATTCGAAATAAGTCAACATTTTTAGCCAGTCGTTGTCTTGATAATTTCAGCACTTTCTATCGTGCTATGTTAGAGACTGTTGAGAAAGTAACAAGTCCTACCCAAAAATTACCTGTCTCTGACAGGCTGTTATTTTGAACACAGTTTAAAAGCTAGCAGTTTTCCCTTTTTTCTTTCCCGTATAATCTCTGGTTCCTGTTTTACCATTGTAAATTGGAAAGTTCACAAGCCGTTATTGTAAATTGGAAATGTCACAAGTCGTTATTTTTGTAAAAAAAACAACATTCCCATTTTATTCATAATTGTTTTATTTCATGTTGTCTTGTTACCCATCAACTGTTTTATCTTCTCAATTACCCGTCAGCTGTTTTATCTTCTCAATTACCCATCAACTGTTTTATCTTCTCAATTTTAAGTGCATATAAATATCTGTGAGAATTTTTTCAAATCGCAAAATTTTATTGGAAAATGCTTAAGTGAACATTTAATTCTTTTATATCTGGATTGCTTATTTTTGTGGAACTGTTGATTGCTGAATTTTAAAATTTTAAATGCAAGAGCTGAATTTGAAAATTTAAAATACAAGAAATTACTATTTAACTGAAAACATCACTAAAGTAGCTAATTTGAAATCAAGTAAATAAATTTCACAGGCAGAAACTATGGCATAAAATTTCATTACAAGTTTACTTTTGATACACATATGATCTTTTTTGAAAAAATTTAACAATGAAATATAAATGCATTTTTTACGGGACTATGAAGTTTTTGAAAATGGCCGGTTTTTCAAAATTAGAGACAATTTAATATTCCCCAGAGGGACAGGTTTTAAAAGGGTCAAAATCTGGGACAAATGGCATGTATGAGCACATTTGTAGCAGTCAACAGTTCTTCGGGAAAAAACGATGTTGATACAAAACGGTACCAAATGTCATCCACTGGATAAAATAATTAGTTTGTTGTTCTTTGAAGAACAAGTACAGTGAAACTTATTTTAACTGGACATACTTATTTCCGTCTCTCCGTGAGGAAAATTGAGCCATTCACATGTTCTCTCCAGTCTGTTGCTACTTTTGTTGCCTCAGGCCATGAGTTTTAACTGGACATACTGCAGGTGTAGCTTTATTTGCAGTTCACTAATTTTTGCTTATTTTCACTGTTGCCACACAAACAATTATATATTCTTGATCATATACTCAGTTTCTTAAACCAATAATATCATATTCTAGGAAAAGGTTGAAATTAACAAAAATGTGAAAATTTGAACCCATGAAATTAAGTATATTTACAGTACCTTTAGATACTAAACTGGCCATTGATTGTCATTTTTAATACTGCGAAAACTCTTTAAGCAGACAATTAGTTTTAATGGTCACCTACCAATAAGGTCATGTGTCATCCGCCCTTGATAATTTTAATATACTATTTCACCTGAAATAAGCAACCATCAGGGTAAAACGCACAAATTTTCTTATACTGGTCATTTAGAAAAACCTTATGTAGATGGGCATTTTGTTGGTCAGATGGCACATGACTTTTTCCATTCTGATTAGCTGTATGCTAGTAGATCTTAAAAAATGGCAGTTTTAGACCAATATACTGAATAGTGTCCAGTTAAGAGAGGTTTTACTGTTTAGACGCTGTAAATTCGAAAATTTTTGTGTTATATTTTTTGTGCATATTTATGAAATAACAAGACTTGATTATAAATTTAAAAAAAATTCAATTTTAATTTAATTTTTTCCATTTTCACTAATTGTCATCTGGCAAAGCAAGAATAGGAATGCATAACTTGAATTTTTAACACACGTGAAAATTATAGATGCAAAAATTCTAGAATTTACAGTACCGTCTCTGTTACAATTACAATAGCCATTACATTTATTTGGTGTTTTTTAAATCTGCAGACTCTATATTTTACATAACCTTTACTTTCAGTGCTAAAATAAATTTCATTTTCATATGTTTCCAATATTATTTTAAAAAAATTATTTATATGAATTTGCAAATATCATTTTAGTTAAGATTGGCAGTAAGATCATGTTATTATTGGATAAAAATGGGGAAATTTATTCAATATTGCCATCCATACCAGTAGATTTCTCTAACTTTTAAAACATGTTATCTGTGGAAGCATTGTATGAAGGGCTAGTGTGTTGTTTTGCCGGACAATTAGGACCTTGTTATTGGTGAAGAAGTTGTTGGAGTGAATGAGAAATTTGTTATTGGTGATCATGTGTTGTTATATAGGAGAGCATGGATCTCGTTATTGGTGAGCGTGAAATGCGTGTGCGAGGATTTCGTAAACTGTGATAAATAATTTGCACTTAATTTGATGAATGCCATTTTGATTTGTTATCTTGTTTGGTTTTTTTTTTTTCAATTTTTTTCGGCAAGTCATATGTTTGATTTTTGATTTGATTTATGAATATTTTGAAATATTTTTTTCCCGCAAGTCATGTTTTTGATTTTTTAACTAAAATACAATTTTGTATGAATTTAAAGATGGTTTCCATATAGATTTGCAATTCCATGTCTTATGCAAATTCCCTTAATTACTACTTAGTAAATGAAGCATGTTTTGTAACAAAATTTACCAGGACAAAGGGTAAACGATATAAAAAATAAAATTGAAAATAATTTAAAGTCTCTGGCAACATAACTACTTAAAAGACACTTTTTTTGTCGCCAGACGTCTTTCATGAAAAGCTTGTAGATCTTTTAGAAGTCAGGCACTTCTTTAAGTAGATCGGAGTAATGGTGTTTAAAGACCCAGTCAAGATTATTTCTCTATGTCAAGACAGTCAGCCGAAACGGCCGTCTAGTGCTGTAAAATTAAAACTGGTATAATATGTAATTAAGATATTAAGATGTTGAAATCTAGAGTGCCCAGGGTAAGCAAACCTTTAGCAAGTGAACTAACAAATTTTCTCACACTAGGATCTGTCCTAAATGAGAGTCAAACCTAGGCTGTGAGAGGGGATAGTTCCATGGTTCTAATCTGGCTTCCATGGCCAAGTCGTCTGAAGTTCTTTCCTGATTCACTATGCTCTCATGCCTTGGTTCAAATATGCATATCCTAGTGTAGAAAAAATTGTAAGTTCACTTCCTGAAGGTCAGTGTTTTCTCCAGACTGGCATTCTCCTCCATCCCCGATACCATTCACATCAATAAAAGCGAAAGAATTACGACTGGGGCATAAAAATTTCTATTTCTTCACTCTATAATTAATCTTAAAATTAAACTGTTGTGATAAGTCAAGCACAAAATGTACAAAATTGTGCTTATGTTAGTCACAATACTAGTCATTAAATTTCTTACTTGAAATCTCTGTGGTATTTACTTTTTGCAGGAAATAAGAATGGCCAGTCTGATGAAAAAATTATTAAATTATTTCACTCTTACTTTCATAGTGCTGCTAGCCCCAATTTCACAATTATTTCTATACTAAAATTTTCCTTAACATAAATAGATGTAGCAGTGAAAGGGTGAAATAATTATTTCACTTTTACTTTCATAGTGCTGCTAGGCCCAATTTCACAATTATTCTTTAAGTAAAATTTTCCTTAACATAGATAGATGTGGCATTGAAGGGAATGAATTCTATCTTTGAATAAAAGAAGTTTGGAATAGCTTTCCTCTACCTCCCTTTGGGTAATTGTCTCCAGTACAAAGTAGTATTTTCATCAAGCTACAACATTTATACACACTTCAAAAAATAAAATCAAATATATTAATATATTTTTATATAGGGAGCGATATTTATTAGGGGGGATAATTTAAAATATTGAGGTTCACAACCAAAACAAATCCATGAGCCTTTGATGTTTTTTGCCAAGTAATTGTGTCCTGTTCTTGGTCACATTAATGCAAATCAAACAAAAATCATCAAAAGAATTTTAGAAAATTTTGTCATCCAAAAATAAAAAATAAAGTTGCTGGTGTAGCTAGCTAAACAGGTGTTTACCCTTCCAGAATACCCAGCCTCTCTTCCCTGGTGGAAATTCGAGTGTTTTCGAGTAAGTCTTTACTTTTCTTTGAGATTGTTATTTGGATATGGATTTGTATGGTGTTTTTAATTTCTAGTTGAAAATACAAAGTTAGATGTTTTAAAAAAAGTCACAAATGTGGTATACACTTTATGTTAAGGAGACAAGTATCCAAAGGGGGAATTACCTTGAGGTGGTAAAACAAAGGTTGAACATTTTGAAGTGCTAACAATACAGTAACACCTTGATTCATTGCCATCATTTGTTCAGTCAAATTTTGGCATTATAAAGGGGTTTGGCAATAAATCGAGGGATGCCAATAAAGAAAAACATAAACAAAATGGATTTTGGGACTTCAAAATAGTGTGGCGATAAGCTAGGTGGCAAAGTTATCGAGGGGCATTATAACGAGGTTTTACTGTATTGTGGGGATAAGTGACCAAAAGGGGAAATTTTCTTGAGCTGGTAAAACAAAGGTTGAACATTTTGAAGTGCTAACAATATATATGACTTGCCTAGGGTACTTATCATATATACATATATAATATATATTATGTTAAATAGTTTCAGATGTTTTACATGTTTCGGATGATGCTTAGCATAAATTTTTGTTCCTTTTATTTTACATAAATATGTATTACTTAAATGATATATATATTAAATTATGTATCAATTACCGATTACAACAAATGTGAATAAATATTTATCTTTATATTTTTTTCTTTTTTCTTTTGTAAATGTTTTGTATTCGAGTCAGATAGATGCGAGCTTGTGAATGATTGTAAAACTTTATTTCTTTCTTTTTCTTTAATTGTTCAAGTTCTGTTTGAGCAATTGAACAATTAGTTTTGTTTGTTTTTTATAAAGTTGATTTTATTAATTATCATTTTAAACAAAATCTGTTGTTTTTGTTTTTACATTGTTAGCCACTTCACAAAATTTGTTATCTAAGATTTTCACCAACTGTTAGTAATTATTTTAGTGGAATATTAGTTGAATAGCACCAATTTGAGTTTGAAGTACTAAAACAAAGGTCAATATTCACAAACATAGCGTAGCAACCTAATTTATTTTTCAAGAAATCTAAACCATTCATAGACAAGCTTTTTTATGTGTTTGACTTCCACATATTTCTACAACTGTCAGTCTACTCAAATTGCATTTTAAATTTAGCATAGTATTATAATATCTTTAGATCTTACATAAATACAAAAAAAATGTAGATTTGTGCCAGAATTTTCTCTTATTATGAAACGGTTGCTACATGCAACATAAAAACTATGAAATATTTTTGACCAGTTAATTATATATTTTTACGAAATACCTGACTTTTCGGATTTAGTGATTTGCCATTGTTTATGTGAATTTCATTTTGACTGTTACATTATAGTTCTTATAATTTTTCTTGACCTTACATTTCCTGTAAAAAACTAAATTTATGTTGTAAATTTTTTTAAATTTTAATTCCAAGGATGTTTATGTTATTGGTTCATTTGGTGTATCGCATATATGGCTATCAGTGCTAGATATTTTGTTATTTTAAAACTTTATTTCTCTTGAATGTTTTTGTATTTGGTCAGTATTGATGTTTTGGTTGATAATTAGTCGTCAGGTTTTATTTTGTCTATCTGAGGTGAAACATGCCAAGTTTGAGGTTAAGTTTTGCAACTTACCCTTTCTCTCAAAAGTTTGGTGGCAGCGGCGGGACATGAAATTATGTGTAATTTTCTGTTTGATTTTTTTTTATATAAAACGCAAATTTTTAAATTTTGTATGTATTAAGTAAGAGGTCTGTAAAAGAAAATTTGGATGTCTTTTATTATAATTACAAGATGGATGTTTGACATGGATATATGAGTCATTTGTGTGATTGTATTATTTAAGAATTGGAGATTTTTAATCACTATGATTATGTAAATAGTGTGAAGTAACAATAAATTATTGACAAATGTGATTTATCACAGTGCAGATTGAAAAATAGAATAAAATAAACAAGTTAGAAATGCATCACAAAATTTGTTGGCAGTGGCAGGATATATATTTAATTGTAATTTCTATTTTTACATTATTATATATCTAATATTTGGCTTTGTTTTAAAGAATGTGTAAGTGTTGAGCACATTATAGAGCTGATGTTTCTTGTGCTGGGCACAAAGTATTAAAGTTTTTTGCATTTATGAAGACCAAAGTGATTTTAAACACACACTGTTCGGAAAGAATATTTTTTTGATTTTGTATAAGAATTTTAAGGAAAGTTTTACTGATCCTTATAAAGTTGTAAGAAATTAATAATTCTATTTGATTACCCCAGTGGAAGGTTTTAGCTCACTGGATAAGAGTCTCGAGGGTAGTCATTGTTTAATTTTTAGTGCTTGTTTTCCTAAAGCTATGATATTTTCTGACATCTTGCTTTCCATTTTCCAAAGTGTTTTTCGTTAAAGAGTGCCATAATTTCTTTTAACTACTCCAAAATAACATCTTGTTTGAATTCTCTATACTCCAGTTTCCTGAGTCACATCCTATAACCCCAATGGTTACTGGGGTGTTTACCTTAACTGAGTTTTGTATTATATCAAAACAAAAATGGGACTATTGATACAGTTAATTATTGTAGTATTATGGATTGTATATGAATTTTTTACATTCTTTGTTTCCTTAAAATGCTCGAACACTTTTAATCACAATGGAAGGTTTTTATAAGATAAAAGTTTTTTAGATTAAGAGTAAAACAGGTTTATTACTAAACCCTAGAGACTTTTTTTTTAACTTCGTTATAAAGTTCTTCTTTATATCATTATATAAAGACTTATATAGAAAAGCCAAATAATTGACTTCGTTCTATCCATGTATTCGTCTTTAAGCATGTTCATTATATTCATGTTTTACTTGTATCTTTTATTGAAAGAAAAACTCCATAAAATGTTGGGTTTTTTTTTTTTTTTTTTTTTTTTTACAAAGGAACCAATTTTATGCCTAATAAATCTTTTGATTTTTTTGTAACAAAAATATAAAGAAAAAGTTTTCAATCTGTTCACTGTTGGATCAAACATTTTCAAAGGCACAAATGAAATACTTCCCAATTTAAATTCTTGAGCATTCTAATCATTTTTTCTGATTATTGTACAGCATTATTGATTGATTTTGATTTTATTATCAATAAACATGGTCTTTCAGTACTATCAGTACTTTGATTACAAATCCTTGCGATTGTACTTAATTAATGTGCATGTGAGCTGGTTGGATGTTTAAACTGTTGTTATTTGTAAATGAGAATGTAAGAATTATTTTAGTGTGTCTGTGAGAAACAAAAATAACTTTTACCACCCCTTACCTAAAATGGAAGAATCACTTGTAGATGCGTTTTGGTATATACCAAAGGTTTTTAGGGGTGAATAAGTTATTTTTACCAGGAAAAAAGATCTCCATATTTTTAAATTACAGACCTAAGTTTTTATATGTGTGCCCTTTTCTTGATCACCTTTTTCAATTTGATTTCTTAAAAGTGTAACTGAACCTTTTCACCCCTTCAGATGAGTAGTATGGTCCAAAAATCATGGAGTGGACCATACCACTATGTTATGAACTGAGGGGGTTAAAAAGTTGAAGATTATTTTTGTTTAATGTTTGCAGGTCACATATTTATTATATTATTATTATTTACAATACTTATATTTAATGAGATTTGTTGGATGTTGATGGTCATTACTAATGTTGTGGTCATCATTACAATGTTGGTGGTCATAACAATATGACATTGCAATTGTTAATGGTCACCTTTACACGTGGCCACTACAATATTGTGGTGATCATTACAATTGTTGATGGTCATTACAATGTTGCAGTCATCATTACAATGTTGTGATCATCAGTGCTGTTGTCATCATTACAAGATTGGTGGTCATTACCAATGTTGATGATTATCACTATGTTGATGGTCAATACAATATTGGTGGACTTGTTGATGGTTACCATTTCAATTTTGACCATGATACAGGGTTCGTACAGGCCTGGAAAAGTCCTTAAATTTTGATGTTTGCCCTAAAAAGACCCTAAAAACAAGTCTGACCCTAAAAAGCCCTTGAATTTATCCTGAAGGCCCTAAAAAGCCCTTGAATTTTGCCAATTAGGTGGTGTTGATATTAAGTGGTGGTAAACAGACTGATCAAAATAAATAAATAAATAAGTTACATTGGAATGAGCAATTTAAAGGTACCTGACCCTCCTGAACACCCAAAATCAACCCCCACTTCAAGTGTCGTTACTTATGGACATGCAAGTAATTGTTTTATTGATTTAATTGTCTTTGCACCAATGTTTTTCTTATAAAATTGTCCCTCTGATTAGGCCTTAAATTTGCAAATAAGACCCTAAAAAGTCCTTAAAATTGGAGTCCAAATGTCTGTATGAACCCTGAATTGATAGTCATTACCTATGTTGATGGTCATTAAAATGTTGTGGTTATTACAATATTGATGGTCATTACAATGTCGATGGTCACCATGGTGATGGCCATTACAATATTGGTGGACATTAAATGTTAATGATTATCATTACAATTTTGACCATGGTGGTCATTACTTTTTTTGATGATCATTAAAATGTTGTGGTCATCACAATGTTGATGGTCAGAACAGTGTTGTGGCCGTCATAACGATGCTATTGTTGATTACAATGTGATGATGTTGGTTATTAAGTTAATGGGCATGTTTGTGGATATTTGTTTTATTTCTCCTATTGTTTTGTACCCATCATGATATGAAATATTATGTCCAATAAAATTCTTCAATCTTTATAATTTATTTTTCTTGTAACTTTCTGACTCATGTTTAATTGTCTTCATCACAAATTGCCCTGGATGGATTTAATGTCCGACTCCCATAGTTCCATGTTCCTTTCATTTTGATTTTACACCAGGTGGATGTAGTTTGCTAAACAGGAGGGGCTTATCCTTCGGGAGCACCCAGTCTTACTAGGCTTATCACGTGTTTGTGTCCATGATTGCCATGGATATATTTAATGTCCCATAGTTCCACCTTCCTTTCACTGTCAATTTTGATTACACACGTGGTGGGTGTAGCTAGCTAAACCGGATGCTTACTCATCCAGAGCACATAGCCTCACTTCTCTGGTGGATGTTCATGTGTTTGTTAGTTTTAAGTTTTTACTTGGCTTCCAGATTGTGATTTGTACCTGGATTTGGTATGTTTTTGATTAAAGGTTTGGAATTTTTAACCTTTTTATTAATGTTGGCAATAGACAGATATTTAAAAATACAACCTTAAACGTGTTGAAGAAAATTTTCCCGTTTTCAAACTTTTCAGTTTGCTTTTGGTACTGTGATTTGACCATTTACCGGTTTGTTTGTGTTTGCTCATTGTGAAGTTTCTTTAATCTATACTCTATACTGTCGAAACTTCAGTATTTTTCCTTCACTTGTGCCTAGTCGAAGCGAGAAATCGCTTTGTTATACCCCCATGACCTTAGTAAAACGTTGCCACTATGTTGATCTTACTAGTCACAAAATCAGTCAAATGACATACGACTTACAACACCGAAGTATATCTAAAGTTTACATCATTTTAAAATTAGTAAAATTCCCATAGCCGCAACATTTTTAATATTTAATGGTGTTCGAGATTTAGCACAGCGATTTCTAGTTACAACAAAGCGAAATAATGAAACTAAGGCATACAATCTACTCCAATCAAACACCCGCCCATGTTCAAAAGGAAAGTTAAAAACTTTGAAAACTGGATAACATATGAACTTCAACCACGGAAGTTAGGCTAGGTGCTCCGGAAGGGCAAGCACCTTCCTCGCTAGCTACTCTCGCCACGCATGAAATCAGGAACAGAACCATGCAAACGTAAAAGACCAATATTGTAATAATTACTGTAAACAAAAGAAATAATACAACTACTGTCAGAGCCGGTCTGTTTGTGACAGGGAAGTTACGCTTTTTTCCATAGAAAACTAAATCAATCTGAATAAAAATTTCTATGCGCATCTGTGATTAGCGTAGAATATTTCTGCACAGAGCAAAACGTTGGCGCTATGGGTATTTAATATAATGAAAAACCAGGCAAATGGCGGACTCTGTTGCGCATATGACGTAAAATGTCACCAAGGACATTACTTACGGGGTAAACATCATTTTAGTCATGTAAAGTCCCCATAGTGCCAACATTTTCCTTTCTGCAGAAATACTTTATGGCAATCGCGGGTGCGCATACAGATTTTCAGTAACAACTAGGCACAAATAAGTGAATAATATCAATTTTTATTTAGATTCATTTGATTTTCCATGGAAAAAGCGTAACTTCACTGTCACAACCAATCTAGCTCTGACAGTAAAACATGTACTTGATAACAGCCAAGGCAATCAGCATTTGGTTTCGTCAAAAATGTTCACCAATTAATTTCAACAGAGATTGCCAAAATTTGCGAAATATAAGTCATGGGAAATCTTAGCTAAGAAATGATTGTGAAACTGACCCCATATGACACCTTATATTCTTAAATATCTTAAGGAAAATCTCAGTTAAGGAATGATTGTTAAACTGAAGCCAAGGCTGAAATCCTTAAATTATTGGTGATTAAGCAGTTTTGTTGAGACTGGATAAGACGAGTCCTGTACATAGGCACAAATGGTTTCGTGTTAGAGATTTTAATTACACATAAATTATAAAAAAAACTCGACCAGTCGGTCGCTATGCAAACTATCCAACTGCATTAATCGGGCCTACAATTAAAAAAAATTCACAGGTTAATAACTGCACATAATCAAGAGATCCTGAAACACGGGGCGGGGGGGGGGGGAGGGGGGGGGAGTGGATCATGGGCGGGATGGCATTATCAAAAACAAACATACTAATCCATGTCCGAATCACAATCCAGAAGCAAAGTAAACACTTTGGGACTGACAAGTTAGGTTAGACACGCGAACTTCCACCAGGGAAATGAGGCCGGGTGCTCCGGAAGGGTAAGCACCTCCTGTTTAGCTAGCTACACCCGCCACGTGTGTAATCAAAATTGTGTGAAATGAACATGGAACTATGGGACGTCAAATATATCCAGGGCAATTCTGGACACAGAGACATCAAACTTATCAACAATACTGTGACACTACAACATTACAGAGGAGTTGAAATCAAGCTCCAGTTCACACTCGTTACTTAAGTTTTGGCAATCTCTGTTGGAACTATGAATGTGTATTTTTTAACAAAATTGAATGCAGATGTTATAAGCTTAAAGTGATCTTCAAAATAACACCTTAAATACTAAAATATCTAGTATATAATTCTCAAAAGCATTAAATCTTAAATTTGCCAGAGTTAAGTTAACCCTCTTGCTGCCGAATGGACATATGTGTACTCTACCGACAGCCTGCCATACGGACACACATATGTCTTTAATGGAATTGACAACTCTTGGTTGAAAGACCAAGAGATACTCATAATCTTTTGAAAAGTAAGCAGAAATGCAAAATGTTGACTATTGAGATAATAATCTACAATTAACAAATGATGTCATATAACTACAAGCGCGTCTGACGTCATAATTTATTGTTGACATCATATCATTTCGCATTGTGAATTTCAATTTGGTACTGCCAACATTGCGTTGAAAATTAGTTTGGCAGCAAGAGGAATGACTGTGATACTGGAGCCTCGGTCTTTTGTGTCTGTTTTCACCTCATAATTATTACTAATACTTTTAATTTTACAGCACTAGACGACCATTTCGGAATCAAATTCCTCATCACTAGTGCTCAGAAGAAAATTGTGGGAATCTAAATATTTTTGGATGTTGAAAAGAGAAAAATATAAACAAAAGGGCCCATGGGCCTGATACGCTTACCTGATAACTAATGGCTAGCTGATAGATTTAAAGAAAACATAAATACTAAACCCCACATTTTTTCTTTACATCAAAATGATCATTGTATCAATAACTACAACATTCTAATATACATGTCTATACAAAAAGTTAATAGTTTTCAAAATAATTAACTATTTCAGTATTGTTTCGCATCTGTGACCTTGACCTTTAAACCCATGACCTTTTTTATACATCGAAATGATTGTTATATCGATACCTACAACATTCTAATATACATAGCTATACAAAAAGTTCATAGTTTTCGAGATAATTAACCATTTCGGTATTGTTTTTGCATCTGTGACCTTGACCTTTGAACCAATGGCCTTTTTCTATATATCAAAATGATCGTTGTACCAATACCTACAACATTCTAATATACATGCCTATACAAAAATTTTATAGTTTTCAAGATAATTAACCATTTCGCTATTGTTTCGCATCTGTGACCTTGACCTTTGAACCCATGGCCTTTTTCTATACATCAAAATGATTGTTGTATCAATACCTACATCATTCTTGCATACATGCCTATACAAAAAGTTCATAGTTTTCGAGATAATGAACCATTTCGGTATTGTCTCGCATCTGTGACATTGACCTTTGAACCCATGGCCTTTTTCTATACATCAAAATGATTGTTGTATCAATACCTAAAACATTCTAATATACATGCCTATACAAAAAGTTTATAGTTTTCGAGATAACAATTATAATAAAGATAAAAAAAAATTAGGTCACGACCTTTACAATTGACCTTGACCTCATTTTGAAGATACTAACAAGGAGATGTCAAAACTGAAAACCCTATGTCATTATCCGGTCAAATAGTCAAGTTATAACAAATTGAAGCTATTTTCCGATTTTCCCGAAATTAAACGCAAAAACGCGTAACTTTTTTTTTCCGAATTTCACAAAATGAACAAACTGTAGGCTTAAGAACCTAGAGAACCTAAATATTACATCAGATTTTTTCTCCAATCAATACTTTCGAAGAAGAAGATTTTTTAAGATTTTTGCACCCCTAGGTCACCTTGACCTAGTTATGGTAGCCATGGCAACGCCACGAACAAATCTACATTGCACCGGACCATTTATACTTCTCACCAAGTTTCATTGAAATCTGCCAAGTACTTTCAGAGGAGAAGTCGAAAATGTGTGTTAACGACGCACGCACGCACGCACGCACACACGCACATACACACGCTGCACCATACCAAAAGCTCACATGACCTTTGGTCAGGTGAGCTAAAAAAACCAAAATATATTTTACCAAATGTGTCTAAGATAACACTTCGAACGATGGAGCTTTGCTTAGTTATTTGAGGAATTAAGAAATTTAGGAAACAGATCATTTTGATGAACATCCGCCAATGATTTGTATAGCCTCCTCGGAGATTCTTTTTCCACCAACAGAGATGCCGGCCCGGTAGTTGTAATTGACGGATCGCTGGCCACGCCCACTACGTTCCGAGAAAGGGTCGACATGCTTGAATTACACGCAAAAAGAATGAAATCGCGACCTGAATTGTGCGGTTTAATGACGTCACTAACACTAGAACATCATTAGTTGCTGTAAGGCTGCTTCGGTACCGTAATGGCGGCCAGTGTCAGAACACTGTGGGCGTGGCCGGCGATATGTAGGTTAATTTCCCTGTTTAAATTTTGCAGCACTACCCCCGGTTTCACAATCGTTCCTTAGCTAAGATTTTCCTTAACTTAATCTCGCAAAATTTGAAGTCTTTAAAATCTTAATTCAGGAATTAAAGGTGTCAAATTTAAGAACATTTCAAGATTTAAACATTTGCATTTAGTTTTGATAAGAATATTCATCAGTAGTTACAAAAAGAGATTACTAAAATTTGCTAAATTTAAGTTAAGGAAAATCTTAGCTATGGAATGACGATTGTGAAACTGGGGCCAGGACAGACGTTTAGGAACCAATTTCCTCATCAGAAGTACTCAGACCAGAATGGGGTTCACCGCTGTACCACGTGATACCTTCTAACGTGTCTTTGAAACGCTTGTTTCCAATGGACATGCATGGAATCACACAATATGACGTTTTCCCGTAAAAACGACGTAATTCCGAGAATTCGTGACGTTGACGTTTTCCAAAATGTTCCGCACAAACGTTAAGAGGTATTGATCACGTGGTACGGCGGCGAACACAGTTGCAAAAACCAACAGAGAACAATCAATACTTATACCTAAATATTTGTATTTACAATTTTAACAAACCATCAGATAGAGTAATTCGTCAAACCCAGTGATGTTACATTGCAAACACACATTGTTAATGTTTCATTATGCTTTTCTATCGCTATATATGTGTTGTTTCGGTGCTGACCTTTATTCAAATCAAGAACAAACATACTAATCCATATCCAAATCACGCAAAGTAAAAATTTTCAAGGTGATAAATTAGATTAAACACGTGAATTTAGACCAGGGAATTAGGCAGGTGTTCCATAAGGGCAAGTATTTCCAGTTTTGCTAACTACACCTATCACGTTGGGAACGATGTATAAACATGTTTATAAAACTATGGGACGCCAAATATATCCAGCTACACCTGTCGGGTGGTAACTTGAAATGGGGTTCGCCGCTGTACCACGTGGTCAATACCTCTTAACGTTTATGCGGAACATTTTGGAAAACGTCAACGTGACAATTTCCCGGAATAACGTCGTTTTACGGGAAAACGTCATATTGTGCGATTCCATGTCCATTGGAAACAAGCGTTTTGCAGACACGATAGAAGGTATCACATGGTATAGCAGCGAAGATAATAAGAGGAACATGGAGCTATTGTTCTAAGAAATTCTGAAATAATTTCTAAAATGATATGTTCTTATGTGGTATTGTGTTTTGGGTCAAAAGGTCAATTATTTATGTCACTGTTACAATTTTTTTATTAGTTACAGCAAAAAAGATGTTAGCAGGGGCTGACTGTAATGTCGTTTCATCTTTTGCACAGTTTTTTTCAAGTACTTAAGTGAACTTACTTTTCTTGCAAGAAGATCCATCCGCTTGCAAAACGGAGTCATCTGAGCATGCACATATCCATTCCCTTCCCGGTTTTGGAAGACATATTTCAGAACATCCGCCTTTGTTATCAGAACATCTGTTTGAAGTATCGGAACCTAAGCCTAAACAAATATGAAGAAAAATGAGAGGAGTAGAATAACTATAATTTAACATCCCAAAGTACCATATTTTTTTTTCTTTCCCAATCATAATCACATTCTAGGCGGGTGTAGCTAGCTAAACAGGAGGTGCTTACCCTTCCGGAGCATGAAGTATGGGAACCCAAGACTAGAAAAAATATTAAGAAAAATGAGAGGAGTGGAATAACTTACTTCTTAAACATAATTTGACATCCCATAGTTCCATGTTTTCTTTCCCAATTATAGTCATATACTAGGCGGGTGTAGCTAGCTAAGCAGGAGGTAAGGACCAGGTCCCGGTTGCACAATCATTCCTTAGCTAAGATTTTTCTTAACTTTAATCCTGCAACATTTCTAATCTTTTAATCTGGTTAATTTTCGTGATATTCAAGAATTTAAGGTGTCATTTTTAAGATCACTTCTAGATAAAGTTTCGACAAAAATATTTATGAGTTCTTCTAAAAAAGAGAGTAGCAAAATTTGCTAAAATTAAGTTAGCTAAGGAACAATTGGGAAACTGGGGCCAATTTCTTGGTGGAAGTTCACGTGTTTAACATAATTTGCCAGTTTTTACTTCTGGATTGGACATGGACTATTGTGTTTGTTTTTGATAAGTTTTACAGCCCAGTCAAGATACTTTCACTTATATCCAGGCGGTCAGTTTATTTTATTGTATTTCGAATTTTGAATAAATAGCGTATTTGATATCATTTGGAGACAGAGGAATTGAGGAAAACACAAGGAGAGTAAGAGATCGAGGGGGAAAATTGTAGAGACATGGGATAATAAAATTAGAGAGAGAGAGAGAGAGAGAGAGAGAGAGAGAGAGAGAGAGATATGATAACCATCTTCACCAGACTCTTCAGTACTTACACCACATCACAGTCTACCAGAGCTACCTCCGACAGTGTGTGTGTGTGTGTGTGTGTGTGTACGTGAGAGAGAGAGAGAGAGAGAGAGAGAGAGAGAGAGAGAGAGAGAGAGAGAGAGAGAGATATGATAACCATCTTCACCAGACTCTTCAGTACTTACACCACATCACAGTCTACCAGAGCTACCTCCGACATTGTGTGTGTGTGTGTGTGTGTGTGAGAGAGAGAGAGAGAGAGAGAGAGAGAGAGAGAGAGAGAGAGAGAGAGAGAGAGATGATAACCTTCTTCAACCAGACTCTTCATTACTTGTACGTCATTCAGTCTACCAGAGCTACCTCCGACATTGTGTGTGTGTGTGTGTGTGTGAGAGAGAGAGAGAGAGAGAGAGAGAGAGAGAGAGAGAGAGAGAGAGATGATAACCTTCTTCAACCAGACTCTTCACTACTTCTACACCATTTAATCAACCAGAGAGAGAGAGAGAGAGAGAGAGAGAGAGAGAGAGAGAGAGATTGATGATAACCTTCTTCAACCAGACTCTTCATTACTTGTACGTCATTCAGTCTACCAGAGCCACCTCCGAGATTTGTAATATTGGTTCCGGATGTTGTCATACGCCAAACACCACTATAACATAATCAAAAACAAACATACTAATCCGTGTCCGAATCACAATCCAGAAGCAAAGTAAAAACTTTGAAACTGACAAGTTAGGTTAGACACGTGAACTTCCACCAGGGAAGTGAGGCCGGGTGCTTTCGTACTTTCGTTTCATGAAACATCACTGGGCCTAGTTTTACATCAGTGTCACTATGTACCATATTTATTGGGTTGCGAATTAATGTACAGGGTCTATCCTGGTTGATACTTAGGTTACTGTAGACGTATATTTTTTCGAGATGTACTAATTTTCGCTTATTTCGCGGTCGTTTTTTTTCGCCAAAATAAATGCCAAACGAAAATTATATAATGCTCATTGTGTTTTAGTGCATATTTCAAAAACACGAAAAGTAAGCTAAAACCACTGAGGTAGATCAGTTGGTAGAGTGCTCGCTCCGTAAGTGGGAGGTCGTGGGTTCGATCCCCGGCCGGGTCTGACCCAAGACTTAAAAGTGGGTAGTGACTGTTCTTTCGCCAAACACTCGGCATTACGAAATGAAAGTCACGGTTCTTTCCTATGGGAACTTAAAATAAACGAGGTCCCATGTCACGGTAGGCTTGGCACGATAAAGAACTCTGCTGTATAATGCCATCAGCGCAATGCACAGGCAAAATTTCTGCACTTTCGCCTATAGCTGGCGACGTGCCGGTATAGGCATTCTTGACAGGAACGTTAAACACCATTACTCGAGCTTACCTTACCATAGCACCCAGTCTCACTTTCCCTGTGGAAGTTCACGTGATTTGATTTGTATGTTTGAGCGATCTTTAAAATGACACCATGAATTTCTGAATATATCTTAAAACTTAACATGTAGTTTTACGGCGGCGGTGTAGATAGTTGAACATGAGGTGCTTACCTTTCCGGAGCTCCTAATGTCACTGAGATAGAAGTTCATGCACGTGTTTGGATTATAATAGGATCATAGATCGGTGTTTTTTGTTTGTTTTTTTGTTTTGTCAGATTTGCAAGATTTAAGTTAAGGAAAATCTGAATTAAGACATTATACTGAAATTGTGCCTTCTCCATGTGAACACAGCTGCGGAGATAACGACAGCCTATTGAGTGCGTTGGTGATAGGGTTAACTATGGAATATTGTTATTATTTTCGCAATATATTAATTTTCTCTTTTGCAATTGAACTTTCTGGCGAAAAATTAAACACTTCAAAAATAAGTATCTGTTTTAGAAAAGCTCAAATTTGCAAAACTCCCCTCGAAATGGTCAGAGGTCTTAACGCCGGAAAAATGTACCCGCGAAAAAAGCCCAATTATAGTATTCAAACAGAGAGAGAGAGAGAGAGAGAGAGAGAGAGAGAGAGGAGAGAGAGAAATAAAGTCATTATTATTATTATTATTATTATTATTATTATTATTATGATGAGAGAGAGACCTTTATCGCTTTCTGTGTGTGTGTGTGTGTGTGTGTGTGTGTGTGTGTGCGAGAGAGAGAGAGAGAGAGAGAGAGAGAGAGAGAGAGAGAGAGAGAGAGATCAAACTAACGATTTTCCCCAGTCTGTGTAATACAAGAAATTATTATGAACTGATATTCCAAAGTAATGGGCATGCGCGCTGGTCACTAGGACGCGCCTGTCGGACCCATCTAGGGCCGAGGACTCGATTTTTCTGGTACCACCGTCACACCAGTACATTCTGTTACCTGCAAAAATATATAAAGTACGAGAAAGGTGTCATTCTATTATGTGGGACTTTTTTCCCTAAATTTTTGAAAAACAGGTTGGTATGAAAAATCAAAACGGATTTTAAAAATCGTTTAGAAAATTATAAAACGGTTACGATTTGCACTGGTGACCACAGGCGAGTGGAACAATTTTAAAAAAAAATACATGTACACACTATTTTCCATTTGCCTCCCGTAACAAATCCTTCTTATTGTTTATGCAATTACCTGTAAGATCTTTAAAATTTGTTTGTACGATTTAAAGAAAATATTACTTTTTAAAAGTGACACTAACGCGCTTTCGTAAGTTGGTGTTTGCGCGAAATTTGCGATTGCATTGTTTTTGGTCTGTCTTGTACCAGCGCATACTCAGCCAGGGCTTCTTTAAGGTGCTATCTGACATAGTCAGTACGTCCAAGACAAGCATATCATCACACCTAAGTACATGTGCACTACCATCGAACCACTGAGCCACCGAGGCGGTCCCTGACATTGTATTGGCATGCTTGAGTGTGCAAGTGAGTGGGTGGGTTGGTGGTTTGCGTGTATGTGCATGCCTGCGTAATGTGTGTGTGTGTGTGTGTGTGTGTGGTGTGTGTGTTCACGTGCGTGTGTTTGTCTTACCTTGGACGTCTAATGCTAATCCATTAGGCCATTTTAATCCGGTGTGTATTATCTTATAATATCCGGTACCGTCATAGTAAGCCTTGGCTATATAAGGCGAAATCCCCAATCCGTCCAGTATATCACACTGTAAAATCAAAAAGAAACATACCAATCTACGTCCAAATCCTAAAACAAAGCAGAGACTGACACGTGAACTTCCCCAATCCGTCCAGTATATCACAAAGTAAAATAAAAAAAAATGTAATAATCTAAGCAAACCAGAAACTGACAAGTGAACGTCTACCAGGGAAGTGAGACCGGGTGCTGCGGTAGGGTAAGCATCTCCTGTTTAACCAGCTACATCGCCACGTATCCAATCAAATTTGAGGCAGAAAGGAACATAGAATTATGGGACAAGAATTATCCTTAACATGGAGACAAAATAAGATGGGATACTTATTGTATACATGTAGACCGGGAGTGTGATAGAGGACAAAAATCACGTCTCCGAATTTCGAGCATGGTAATCCCCGCACGCCAGCCCAGTGCTTTACCTATCGATCTAAAGGGAGCCTTAACTATATAAGAAGAAATTCCTCTATCTGCCCATTACACTAAGATTAGACGCAATATTTGTTGTATATGCGTGGTTACATCGTATTGACAGGAAGTGTAACAGAGGTTAAAAATCATGTCTTCTTATTACGTACACGTCACGTCCAGTATCTCAGCCCATTGGTCTAACGGTCAAACTTAAGAGAAATTTTTCCAACATGCCCAACACTATCATATTCATACCATAATTCCAATAAGTTCTGGAAACCTTGTCATTATATCCAGCCATTGAGGGAACCATGTTAGTCTAAAGTGCGCTTAAGGATCACATTCCCTCACCGTACATAATTGAATCCCACTTGAGACAGATCCCATTGTGAGAAAGTTTGTCAGTTCACCTTCCGAAGATGGGCGCTTAGGTTACTTTTTCGACCGCCTCGGTATAAGTAAAAGTCTTGATTTGTTGGTTAAACTCTATTAAACCACTCTCCATCTTGCCAGTAAATAGCTACTGTAGGAGCCACTCTGTTTGTGACATCCGCAATTGTCATAAAGTATGTCTGTAGAAAGGAATGTGTTGGCGTTATTGGGATTTTACATGGCGAAAATGGCGAAGTTTACACCGGAAGTGACGTCCTTGGTGACGTTTTACGTCATATGCGCAACAGAATCCGCCATTTACCTGGTTTTTCAACATTTTAAATCCCCATAGCGTCAACGTTTTACCCTGTGCATTTTATATTCTGGGCTAATTGCGGATGCGTAAATAGATTTCCTGTTACGACTAGGTACAAGTAAGTGAAAAATATCAATCTTTATTCAAATATTTGATTTTCTATGGATATGAAGAGTGGTTCCTACATTACATGGGTGACAAAGGTAGCATCTTGTCTCAGTGGAACAAATACCTAACACTGTCTTCAATACGGTGGTAGCTCGGTGCTTACTCCGTATGTTGCAGGACGTGAGTTTCTTCGGGGACTCCGGTTTCCTTCACATTCCAGAACAAAACAGATAATCTTGACTGGGGTGTAATATGCCATTCAATTGATCCCCATTTTACTTACTCTCTTGGTCTACTCACCCGTTGATTGGATCAAATTCTATGTCACGTGGTTTGTTTAAATTTTGACTAATGATCGTTTTATGATAAAGACCGTCCATTGCAATAACATTAATGGTATTTTTTCCGGTGTCGGTATAAATTATAAGCCTGGAAATAGCGTCCACAGCTAAACCATCCGGTACAGAACCTACAATGTTATAACGATATACAAAAAGTAAGGGACGACCCAGAGCTACCAATTACATTTTCGGTATTTTACCGGTGTCGGTATAAATTATATACCTTGAAATAGCGTCCACACCGAAACCATCCGGCTGATACAAACAGTAATGATCGGTTTGACCAAAAATTCCATTTTTTTCAATTTCTCGCTCATTATGTTTCAATCACTTAAACTTGCCATTCCACCTATAGCCGGTGACGTCTCGAAGTAAGTGAAATATTCTTGACTGGGACGTAAAATCCCATTTCATTAATCAATCAATCAATCGATCGATCGATCAATCAATCAATCACTCAATCAATCAATCAATCAATCAATCAATCAATCAATCAATCAATCAATCAATCAATCAATCAATCAATCAATCAATCAATCAATCAATCAATCAATCAATCAATCAATCCAACCCAAATCATATTATATTACAACCATTGTCCATATCCATTTCAAAATCGATTAAACAAATTGTCTCTGAGGAGACAAATGCCCTGTCCTAGTTAAATTTAAACTTTGTGATCTTGACCTTTGACCTTTACACTAAAACTCGACATATCGTTTGAAGTTCGGTGGGCACGATTTTACAGGGGCAGACTGACAAACAGACAAACTGTCATGGTAATTAGTGATACGCGTCTCCCTTCAACTAAGTTTGCGGGCTGGATAATGAACTATGATATCTTATTACGTACAGCCACTGCGGTAGCTCAGTAGGTATACTGCTCGCTCCGTAAGAGGGAGGTCGTGAGTTCGATCTCTGGCCGAGTCTGACCCAAGACTTAAAAGTGGGTAGTGACTGTTCTTTCGCCAAACACTCGGCACTACGAAATGAAAGTCACGGTTCTTTCGGATGGGAACTTAAAATTAACGAAACCCCGTGTCACGGTGGACTTGGCACGTTAAAGAACCCTTCTGTATAATGCCATCAGCGCAACGCACAGGCAAAATTTCTGCACCTTCGCCTATAGCTGGCGACGTCTCGATATAAGTGAAATATTCTTGACTGGGACGTTAAACATCATTACTCAACCCAACTCTTATTACATACCAGTACCCAGCTGTTTGACAATGGTTTCATTTCCTCCACTATACGCAACACTTTTTATCACATGATCTGATACGTCCGACCAGTACACTCTTTTTGAGACTGGATCATAGTCGACAGCGATTGGGCCCCCAGATTCCCCATGGTTAAGTCTTACGACGTTTCTGGTTGCGGTATTCAGACTGCTGACGAAATTATGGTTAGTGATAGTAAAAAGGACAACGTCGGCATCTTGTTTCTGAGCTAGAAAATGAAATAAATATTAAAGAATTGATTTTTATTTTTTTCTGGTTCATAAAGTATGAACCAGGTTCCAAACTGTAATGAACTGCGAAATTTTATTTCAACAAATCTTCAGTAGTATATGTTTAATGCTTTATACTCTTAATTATCAAAGTCTTTACGTGGTTTTGTATGATTATAATAGTTTTTAATGCAGATAGCTAAATGAGTTGATTGGGGGAAACAGCAAAAATATTTCCTTACGCAGTTTAACAATCTGGTTTATTGGTGAATATTTACAATTGCAATATTTTTGCTTCAACAAAGTATTTGACATCTAATAACACTAGTTCTTTGCAACTTCATAGAGATATTGCTCCACGCACTGACGTGATGACGTCAGATGTCAAATCCTCTCGTTGACTTAAAAGATGCACCATCAGCGCTTTTAAATATTTTTTTAAGTGACATGGAAAATTTGAGACGGCAATAAAATTAATTTTTATAAATATTGTAAATATAAAAAAAGTAATTTTCCAATGTTTTTCTGCACGTGCAAAGTATAATGGGCTGTCTCAAATTTTTGAATAAACGAGACAGCCCATTATACTTCGCAAGTTCATCAAGTTCAACAATAATTGTTAAATTTCCTTATATCTTAAATATTGAAAAAAATCTGACTTCATTCTATACACTTAAAAAGTTTTCAAAATGGAATATATTGTTATGATATTTAAAATGCACAACCATGCAATTCGTTTTTAGAGCGCTTAAAACATGGTTCCAAAAAGAAACGACACATCACAAACCTGTTAGTTGAAGGAAAACATATCCAGCTATCAACAGCAGATGATCTAAAATGAAAAATACAAATAAAAAACATACTGATACATGTCCAAATAACAATCAAATCAAAGTGAAAAGTTTGAAACTGAAGTCCAACACGTGGACCTTCACCAGGAAAATGAGACCAACGCTCATTGGAACTATGGGACGTCTAACATATCCAGGGTAATTCTGGACACTGAGACATCATACCTATTAACAATACTGTGATGACCGTAATAAAACTTTTTGAGGGACCTGATAACCCTAAGTTTGCATTTTTCCCTATTTTTTAAACTTCCTGCTAGTTAAAAATTCCCAAAAACTAAGATCTACCAATTATTCCCTATGCAAAGTATTTCCTCAGCTAAATTTAGTCAAATATAATTTAATCATTTGTGCATCTTTCGAACATCTTAAAACAAATTGATTTCACTACTGATGAGAAATTGTATTCCGAAACGACCGTCTAGTGCTGTAAAATGAATACTGGTATAACTTGTTGGTGGATGTTTCCCCCGAGAATATCACAAACTTAGTTGACAATGTTTTTGTAATGTCAGAAATATTATATTTTCTACATTTCCTGCTTGTTAAAATCTAAAAATTCTAAAAAGAAACTAAAATATATTACTTTATGCAAAGTATTCCCTTAGCTAAATTTGGTTAAATATATTTTGGTCCTTTTGATATTTCTCAACCTCTTGAAGATATTTTGGTTTTATTTTGATCAAAACATTACCGACGAGGAATTGTATTCCGAAATGGCCCTCTAGTGCTGTACAATTTTGGATATTTCATATGCTTCATTAATATAGTTTTTTTGGAACATTTTTGCACCTTTAACTTACAATGGCAGGACACTAGTGAAAAGGTGGACACAAATTTTGGTTCTTGATATATGGCTAGTTTATAATCATTCTTCAACTAACATTTTCCTTAACTTAAATAAAAAAGAAAAAAAACCTACTAATCCAAGTCCGAATCACAATCCAGAAGCAAAGTAAAAACTTTGGAACTGACAAGTTAGGTTAGACACGTGAACTTCCATCAGGGAAGTGAGGCCAGGTGCTCCGGAAGGGTAAGCCCCTTCTGTTTAGCTAGCTACACCCACCACGTGTGTAATCAAAATTGTGTGAAAGGAGCATGGAACTATGAGACGTCAAATATATCCAGGACAATCCTGGACACAGAGACATCAAACTTATCAACAATACTGTGATGACTGCCAAAAAAACTTTTTGAGAGCCTTGATCTGTGAAAATTAGACTATTATCTTATGGTTTTACAAATCAACAACAATTTGAATAAAGAAGTAATAAGCTTAGAGTGATCCATTAATACCTTGCTAATTACCAAAATAATTCAGTCAGATTTAGGTTAAGGTAAATCTTGGTTAATAATGATTGAGAAACTAGAGCCAGGTTATTTATAATGTTTTAAAACTATTATGGAGTAGGGTTAGGTTAGAGGGTAAGTCAGAGAGAGAGATATTCTTTTTACTTATTATTTACTCCAACGACATCTTCAAATCATGTACAGTCAAACCTGTCTATAAAGGCCACGAAAGGGGACCAGGAAAAGTGCACTTTGGTGACAGGTGGTCTTTATAAACAAGTTAAAATAATATGAATAAAGAGCAATTGGGATACAATTCTACTGGCTTTTATAGGCAGGCGGCCCTTATATAGAAGTGATCTTTAAAGCAGGTTGGACTGTATATCAAATTGACTGGCCTTAACGTTAGTTAAGAGAGAGAGAGAGAGAGAGAGAGAGAGAGAGAGAGAGAGAGAGAGAGAGAGAGACTTACATGTTATATATACCATTATTGAAACACCAAGTCACCAATACTATCCCTTTATCATGGTATGTATTGCCCTGCTATCAACACACACCTGGCTTTGTTCTCATCATGTTTGCAGAATCAAAACGGGTTTAGTAATAATTCATGTGTGTGTGCGCAGAGGCAAGGAGCGTAGTAAATTCCGTATAATCTGTAAGATTGGTTAATTTGTAGCACTGTTGTAAATCGTCACTTATTTTAAAACAGCACTGTATTTGTAAATATTTACATTTGTGATGTTTTAATGTATTCAATCTTGTTTAAGACCAGATGGCAGTTATAGGAGTATAAATGCCTTGGCTAATGTGACGTCACTCATCTCTTCCTTGCGGCTATACGCGTGACGTCATTGACTGTTCCAGCGATTGAAAATGCATGTTGTACACGACAGTGTTTTAAAGTTTTTTAGAATTAAAATACCAAAATAAGATTTTCAAAAATTCGGAAATGTAAATATAACCATTGTACTGTCTAGAAATGGCGTTTATAGTGTTATTACTGCAATTGCCGAGCAAAGCAAACTAATCATAATGCGTTAACGCGCATTATTCAGTTTGCTTTGTGTGTCATTTCTAGACAGTTCAATGGTTAAATGTTGTATTTCAAACAATTCTTGTATAGATAAACCTTTTGAAACCAAATCAAACACACACATAGCGACCCATGTTCAAATCACAATCTAAAAGAGCAGAATAAAAGTTTTTAAACGTGGCAATTGCTTTAAACACGCGAACTTCTACCAATAAAATTAGGCCAAGTGCCCCCGAAAGTTACTGAATCACCTCTATTTAGCTAGCTATACCCACCACGTATGCAATCCAAACCAAATTGAGAATGAAAAAAAAAATGAGACTATGGGACGTCAATTTATCATTCGAAATTTCTCAAAACCTAAGGTATACTCCATCATGCAAAGTATTTCCTTGGCTTAATTTGGTAAAATATTTTGGTCCTTTAGGTAGCTTTTCAACATCTTCAAAATAATTTTGGTTTCATAATTTTAGTCTAAGCACTACTGATGAGGAAATGTATTCCGAAACAACCGTCTAGTGTTGTAAAATTAAAACTGGTATAATAAATTATCACATCACACTTATCAAAAATATTGTAATGATATCCATAAAATATTTTGATGGCCTTGATACGCCTAGGTTGCAATGTCCATGAGTCAACATTTAGTTTTTAGCTGTAATCCTCTGCATATTCTGCTTCCGTATCGCATTTACATCATAAGCAAGTGAAGCAGGTATATTACTCCATTGGAAAGGAAAGTTGATAATAGGAAAATAAGTATAATATCGCTTTCCAAAATATATTTGTTTATTTGTTAATGTATCAAAAACAAACATACTAATCCATATCCGAATCACAATCCAGAAGCAAAGTAAAAACTTTGGAACTGACAAGTAAGGTTATACACGTGAACTTCCACCAGGGAAGTGAGGCCGGGTGCTCCGGAAGGGTAAGCACTTTCTGTTTAGCTAGCAACAACCGCCACGTGTGTAATCAAAATTTTGTGAAAGTAACATGGAACTATGCGACGTCAAATATATCCAGGGCAGTCCTGGACACGGAGACATCAAACTTGTCAACAATACAGTGATGATCATGAAACTTTTTAAGGGCCTTGATAAGCCTAGGCTTGCAATATCGCCAAGTCAACAATTTATTTGCAAGCAACCTACTTCGTTGTACAAAGTCTCCGTATAGTGGAAACAAGCTCTACCATAGCGTATTAATTGGGAAACAAATACGCCATAAGCAGGAGATCTAGAAGCAGGTATATTGCTGCATAAAAAGGAAATGTATGTAATATTAACCAATGAACCGGAATCTCTGCTGGAGGACTAAGCATTCCCGAGGATATCATAAACTTAGAAGGCAATACTACTTATGTATTGTCAGAAATATACTACTGTCTAAATTTGCTGCTAGTTAAAATATGAAAATAATAAAAAGAAGGTATACTTCCTCATGATAAACGTTTCCTAAGCTAAATGTGGTGAAATGATTTTTTTTATCATCCCCTGAAATAATTTTGATTTTACAATTTTGGTTCTAGCGCGATTGATGGGGAATTAAATTCCGAAACGACCGTCTAGTGCTCTAAACGGAATACTGATATATGAGTGCTTATGTAATATTGAATTTATTAAACGAGTTGAATAATGTTTTATGCAACGAGCCTTGGCGAGTTGCATAAAACATTATTCAACGAGTTTAATAAATTCAATATTACATAAACACGAATGCAAGATTCTATTTATTATATAATCCCATAAAAAACGGGTTTTTCGTAGATTTAAAACGTGTCTTCTCATTATAAGAAAACAGCTGATTGGCCGAAACACAACAAGCTCACGTAACTGTGTACATGCGCCAAAAGTAATTCTGCTAAAATATTAAAAGTAAACAATATTCTGTCTGCAGGATACAAAAACAAAACACAAAAATACACATTTTTCAATTTAGATACAATGTATCTTCTTTTTAGAAGAAAAGTACAAAAATAACAGCTTGAATTATAACCAATAAACAGCGTGTCAACTCTAAACTAGGTCAATTGTGTGACGTCATAGCGCGCGCACTCTGGAATGTCAACAACCTGGACAAGGATTTACAGACACATGTTACTCGGAATCGCTATCCATGATTATTCTGGTCCGTTTTTTAGGAACTGGTGATTCGTTTTGATGAATATGGATTTGAATGTTTCCTCCGGTGACTGGTCCTGCAAAAATGCTGTGGAATCCGCCGTGTAAATGCATTACTGATTGTTGATTATTGGATGATGTCTGTTGCGAAAGCGCGAAGTTTTGAACTGATGGAGGCTGTACCAGATGGTTGTGTGGATTTAATCTAGTTTGTGCTGGCTGTCCATGGAGTATTTTGGAAATTTCTTTGTGTTGATCGGTATTTATGTGTGAATAATTGTTAATGGATGATATATTACGGTGACCAGAAATTTGCATTATTTGATTTGCAGGAATATATTGTCATTTAGTTTTTGCACCAGGTATTTCCTTGCACTATGATTTGACAAGTGTTTGTCAGTCTCAATACCGGCACCTTTAATGGCTCTTTTCATCATGGAATTAAGCTTATTTACTCCAACTGGTGCATGTTTGAACCATGTCTCCATTAAAGAAGGTGAGTTTTTAGTTGATGTTGCAATGTAGAATGGATCTGTAGGTTTACAGTACGATGTAGGACGCCGCAAAGAATAAAATTTATAAACATGGATTGGACATCTATTTTTATTTTCCAAATTGGCCCACAATTTCGGTTTAATAACCCTTGTATTTCTAGGATTTTCTCCTGTTCTAGTTTTCGTTTGACGTTCTTCAAATTCTAAATATTCATGACCATTCGGCTCTTGTTTTAAAGTTATATCTGACCAACACATGTCACGGTGTTCAGTAGCACCACGAAGACCAAAGTGAACTGTGTTATAAAACCACAGTGTTTGCAATACACTATCTGGTGTTCCAGTACCGAACTGACCAGTTTGCCATAGGATTTCAATTTCATCATCGGTGACTGCATCACTGCGATGTGACAAATTCCCTTTACCATCGCGCTTCAATTGTTTTTGTTTACTTTTGATTACCTCACGGACTTGTGCATAAAGGGGACTAGTAACAATGAGGTGTGGATTATTGAAACGTTTCAGTTGCCGGTCAAAACTGGCCATCATGGATCTAAGACTAGTTGGTTCATATTCTGATCCATCAGTTTTGCGGACTGCAATGAAGAATCTGCATAATATTGGTGAAAGTTGCTCTGGTGGAATATCCTGAATATTTCTAGTTTCATCGATTGTTTTACAGTACGTTTCGAATATTTTAAGATCTGACATCGTTTTAGAAAGAGTGTTTTTGTTTGATTGGTGTAGAATAAAGTTCTCAATATCGTTTTCATATATGTTTATGAATCTATTGTGGTCATTATCGATTACACTAGTCGACGTCGAAGTTGACGTCGTCTGATTTGGAGCTGCAGGCGGGTAAATATTGGGTATTTTCATTATCCTATCTCCAGTAAGCTCAATTTGAACATCGGTCCCATCCACTAACACATCATAACATGTTGCAAATCCCCGGGGTATGATTTCTTTTACCACACCAGTGCCTTTTCCGTCTATGTAAACGCTATCGCCAATGTTTACGTCAGCCATGTTTGTTGTTATAGTAAAAGTAGTACCGTGCGTAGTGCGTAGTGATATAACCTAATTCACACGCTTTTATGACGTCACACTCATTCAATACGATTTTTATTGTATGACCGTATTACATGGATTATTGAGTAGATTATATAATAAATTATATTATTAAACCAATGAGCCGGTATCTTTGTTTATTGGATGTGTTCCCAAAAATATCACAAATTTAGTATCTAGTGATATTTAGAAACAAACATCCTTATCTATGTCCGAATCACAATCCAGAAGCAAAGTACTGACAAGTTAGGTTAGATACGTGAACTTCCAACAGGGAAGTGAGACCGGGTGCTCCGGAAGGGTTAGCACCTCTTGTTCAGCTAGCTGCACCCGCCACGTGTGTAATCAAAATTGCGTGAAAAGAACATGGAACTGAACTATGGGACGTCAAATATATCCTGGGCAATCCTGGACAATTAACAAATAAATAATATGTATTTAATAGGAACATTGAATCACAATTCATTTTTGAGTGTCATAATTGAAGTAAAGTCTAAATAAATAAAGTAATGAATAGAAATATTGGACTATAAATATTTATATTTACAAAGCGACTATGACATAACTGATAACCAGCTGGAGTTGAGATGAGTTGAGTTATATTTTTGCTTAACGTCCAAGCCAATTAATGTTAATCTGTGCTACAGCAGAGGTAGATTACCAGCTGGGATCTGAACATCATACTTATCTTAAATCTATCCATTGTTTAAACACTCTTAAGATCACAAAGTGTTACCTAGTGGACCATTAACGCACAGATGGTCCCTGGTGATAATTGAAAAAATCTGATTGAAAGAAATTTTAACTGAAAAAAATACTTTGCAACAGTCTAGGCAATTAAGAATTAAAGTTAAAGTCTGGTCCGGGCCATTAGGCCCATCAGGCCGGAGCTTATCCCGGTTTCGGTGGCGTTAAGCGATTGAGAGTACAAGACTCTCCCCTGAATGGGACGCCGGTCCATCGCAGGGTTAACCCCAGCATTTTGCTGGTACTCATTTATTTTTCAGCTAAGTGAACTGGAACAACGTGAATTTAAGTGTCTTGCTCAAGGACACAACACATCGCCCGGTCCAGGGATCGAACCCACGACCTTCGAATCATGAGTCCAACGCCTTAACCACTAGGCCACGCGCTTCCCCAACCTAGGGTATTCCACTTCAAATTTTGGTTCCAAGTCCAAATACTAGTATACAGAAGCCCATAGCTATAGGTTATTCGCTTCCACACGCAAATAAGAATTAGACATGATAAAATATAAACAAGAGAGGACTCTAAGGAAAAAGAAAAAGCTACATGTTATGAAATTCCCTATTTTAAAAACAAGTTTGCGGCGATTAACTTTCGTGATTATTATCTTGTCCTTGTAAAACATGCAAAAGATAATGACAAACGAATAAATGTTGGTTAACAGTAAAAAATGCCACATTGCAGATTCAACAATTATTTTAGACATATATGGCTTTATGTTTTTATGGTTTATAGCATAAAATTTTAGTGAAATTGTGGGGAAAATATGTTTCACATTAAAAAGAATAAAGAAAATCACTGTAGAGATATTAAAAATATTTAATTGTTTAATTTTGTTTTAAAAATAAAATATAAAACGCAGTTTTTGTTAATTTTAATATACTATTGTTTACAATTTGCTTCTAGGTAAAATTTAAAATTACTCAAAAACTTTGTTATACAGGTATATTTCCTCATGCAAACTATTTCTTTAGCTAAATTTGGCATGATATATTTTGGTTCTTTAGGCATCATTTTAATATTAAAAAATAGTTTCCAGTTGTCCAGAGGCCTAATATTCTGCGGTTCTACCTGGCGAATCATAATTATAATTATATAATCATTATATTTACAATTGACGGATCGCCGGCCACGCCCACAATGTTCCGACAAAGCCATCACGGTACCAAAGCAGCGTCACGGCAACTAATGACGTACTTGTGTCAGTGACGTCATTAAACGGCGCAATTCAGGCCGAGTTTTCATTCTTTTTGCGTGTACATTCAAGCAAGCCAGACCTTTGTCGGAACATTATGGGCGTGGTCAGCGATACGTCAATTGTAATTGTTTCTCCTTTTATGAAACATTTTGAGAAATTGTGTGTCATAGAGAATAAATGACGTCATCATGTAAACACGTCATTTATTTGTTACGTCAAATCTTGGCGTTTAAATACACTACAATCACAAAGTAACTTCTGACGTTCCGTTCTATTTTTATCTTTTTACGGTAAACCCTCTTGGTGCCAAACGGACATATGTGTACTCTACCGACAACCTGCCGTATGGACACATATGTCCGTTCAATGGAATTGATAACTCTTGGTTAAAAGACCAAGAGATGCTCATAATCTTTTGAAAAGTAAGCAGAAATACAAAATGTTGACAATTGAGATTATACTCTACAATTAACTATTGACGTCATATGACAACAAGTTCGCCGTAATGCAATTTACACTGGCCATTGTTATTCATACTTACAACAATAACGAAAAAAAAGAATATAGTTTCTTAAGTATATGTGAAACATACAAAAGTACTTTTATCTTACATCAGATCTAAATCAATGTTTTCAATTATCTGTTAGGCTTTCGAAGCAATATATAATCTAAACAATGATTAAATAATAAATAAATCTTTAAATACATTCACGTATTCATTGGATAATATTTTAACCTTTTAATGTTTAATTTTATTACTGAAATACATGAAATGTACAACTTCCGTCGGATGTTTTAATTTAGTGCGAAATTGTGTCCTTCTTTTGTCATTGCATTTAGTATTTTTATTCAATAATTAAGTGACAAAATTTTCATATGGTTTTGTTTTTGCTATAACTAAAAAATCGAAATTGATGAAAAATGATTTTTCCCAAATATATTAACAATATGTCTTTTCTAAGAATAACAATTATGATATTTTTGTTGAGTACCTTGTGTTTGATTCTCCCTGGACTTCATTTATTTGCAGGTATTGATCTAGAGAAAAGTTTGTATAGAAGGAAAGTTATATTTAATGCTGACGCAACATTTCAAACAAGAACAGCGAATCAAAAAGATCCTGGATTTACAACAGAAACGGAAATGAAACGATACATTTTTAAAAGACGAAACAGAATAGGAACAGATTGCTTAGAAATAGCTAGAAATGATAGCAATGAAATTATGAAAGCAGAAAATATAAACATTTCAGAAATACATACAGATCTTAAAATGTTATTATCTAGAGGTTGTAACAGCTTTATATCAGAAAGAGGCTATGTTATGAACTCTTTGACAATAGAGGAAGAAAATTTTCCGATTGCTTATAGCATGATCGTGTTCAAAGATGCTGAACAGGTGGAAAGGTTATTGAGGGCTGTATATAGACCCCAAAATTATTATTGTATACATGTTGACATAAAATCAGATATATCATTTAAAGAAATAATTAAAAATATATCTTCATGTTTTAACAACGTGTTTGTGTCTTCACGTTCCGTTTCCGTCGAATGGGGTCAATTCTCTGTCTTAGAACCGGAGCTTATTTGTTTAGGGGAACTTTGGAAATATAAAAAATGGAAATATTTTATCAATTTAACTGGACAAGAATTTCCGTTAAGAACAAACTATGAACTGGTGAAAATACTCAAGATTTATAATGGGGCAAACGACATTGAGGGAACCAGAAAACGGTAAGTAAAGTTTGAAGTTATTTAAGAAATAAGTTAATTTCTCAATGACTTTATGTAGCCTTTTATGCAAAAATTTGAGACAGCCCATTATACTTTCAAAGTTCATAAAGACATTTGAAAATTACCTTATTTACAATATTTATAAAAAAAATTTTTTATTGTCGTCTTAAATTTTCCATGTTAATTTGAAAACAAATGTTGGTGCACTTTTTCATAAAAATGGGCCATCTCCTGTCAGTCAATGAAAGCATTTGACATCTGGTGTCATCACATCAGCGCGTGGAGCAATGTCTCTATGAAGTTGCAAAGTATAGTCGACGTCATATACTTTATTGAAGCAAAGATATTGCAATTGTAAATATTTTACAATTTAAGCGCGTAGTTTGAGATAATTTATTTTTGCTGTGTCCAATTCTCGCGGTTCTAAGAAAAAATAATATTTTGAAGGGTGGTATATTATGATTTGTTTACCATTAAAGGTCAGTTGTTGCGTTGGTGGATGAAGGTTCCCACGAAAACAACAAAGGCTGGGACACCATGAAAATTTAAAGAAAATTGCCAGTTTTCTAAGTTTTCACTTTGATTGTATTTAGAGTTTTAAATTTGTCTTATTATAGCGTTTTTTGTTCTGGTTTCCTTTTGTTTCAGTTATATTATATCCATGCAATCATTTTTACACGTGGCAGATGCACGTGTTGATAACTAGACAATATGTGATTTTCCTGGGGATAATTTGAACATATCAATTGTATCGAGGACCTCAAATGTTTTATGGGTGTCACCACAATATTAGCGTCCCATAATTCCATGTTCCTTCCATACTCAATTTTGATTTTACATTTGGTGGTTGTAGCTAGCAAAGTAGGAAGTGTTTACCGTTCCGGAGCACCGGACCTCACCTCCCTGGTAGAAGTTCACTTGAGTCTTTTAAATTGCAAGTTTCAAAGTTTTTATTTTCTTTTTGAGGTCTTGATTTGACTGTTGTTTGGTTGTTTTGCTTTGATTTATCAATCATTCAAAAATTTTTCCCGTATATTTTTCTATGCTACAGGGCTAACAAGCACAGATGGAGTGATTTGGTTGCGCCCCCTTACGCTATTATACCAACGAAAGGATCGCTTCACATAACAGCAAATAGAGGGTTCATAGACTATATTCTGCATAATGAAAAAGCCAGAGAGTTTCTGAATTGGACAAAACTGACTGAAGTTCCGGATGAAACGTTCTTCTCATCTCTTAATCATAATCCACATTTGAATATATCGGGCTCTTACAAAGGTAAACGCAATATATAATACTTTTTCAGAAATATACTATTGGCTAAATTTGCTGCTAGTTGAAATTCCTCAAAAACCAAGGTATACACCCTCATACAAAGTATTTCCTTAGCTAAATTTGGTGAAAATAAATTGTGGTCCCTTGGGTTTCTTTTCAACATTTTAGGAAAAAGTTTTGGTTTCATAATTTTGGTCTAAGCACTACTAATGAGGAATTATATTCCGAAACGGTCGTCTAGTGCTGTAAAGTTGAAAGTTGTATAATAAATAATCAAAACGTGGAATGTGACAATAAAGTTTTATCTTATATCAAGGCGGTCACTTTTTGGATGGTCGATTGAATTTTTATTGTTCAATTTTGTTTTCGCCCGCGTCAAAATTCTTTCATTCTCAATTTTGATTAAACACATGGGACACAAAGATAACGTTTTATCCGTTCTAGTGTTAAGAACGGATCTTTCGAAAACGGTTTTTGAATCGCATTATGCGACGTTACATACAGAACCTATTACTAGCCGGCCGTTAAAGCTATAAATGCTTTTCTACATCCTGTAATCAAAATATACTTTTTTCTATTGTCAACTTTCCTTTTTTATGCAGCAATATACCTGCTTCTCCTGCTTATGGTGTATTTTTTTTCTCCAAATTAATACGCTATGGTAGAGCGTGTTCCCACTACGGGGACTTTGTGCAACGAAGTAGGCTGCTTGGAAATAAATTGTTGACTCAGGGATATTGCAAGCCTAGGCTTATCAAGGCCTCAAAAGGTTTTATGACCGTCAGGAGTTTGGTGTCTCTGTGTCCAGAATTGCCCTAGATATATTTGACGTCTCATAGTTCCATGTTCCTTTCACACAATTTTGATTACACACGTGGCGGGTGTAGCTAGCTAAACAGGAGGTGCTTACCTTTCCGGAGCACCCGGCCTCACTTCCCTGGTGGAAGTTCATGTGTCTAGCCTGACTTGTCAGTTCCAAAGTTTTTACTTTGCTTTTGGATTGTGATTCGGATATGGATTAGTATGTTTATTTTTGATTAGATAATATTTTATATTTCTTTCTGTTTTTAGGAGAACCAGAGACTGACCCTTTTATCAAACCATTCTTGACACGTTTTAAAAATTGGGGAACCTATCCTTTTAATTGGAAATGTCATGGACAACGAGTTCGAATGATTTGTGTTTTTGCAGTTAAAGATTTACCGTTTCTTCTGACTAGGCCAGAATTCTTTGCGAATAAGTTTTACCTCGATTACCAACCAGTTGCTTTAGACTGTCTTGAAGAACTACATTACAACCGGACACGTGACCAATACGAACAAAAGTTGGCGTTTAATACCACTTATTATGAAAACTTACCATTTATAAAAAATGTCGTTAGATAGCATTTTATACACTAAAAATCCTATGGTCATTTTTAAACTTTATTTCTTAAAATCTAGTCTAGTAAATCTGAGAATTCTTCCTACTTTTCCGCGAATATATAAAGTCGTTTGATTGATTAATTAGGGGTTTTATGTCTCAGTGAAGAAAATGTCACGTATATCGATTTGTCACCAGCTATAGGTGAAGTGGCAGAAATTTTAATGATCTAGTGCACAAGGACACTCTACCGGAAAAAAGGCAGAACTCGTCTTTAACATTTTATATTCCTTCTATATACATCATTATTTACTCTTTATTTATTGCAGAAACTATTGTCAAATTTCAATCGCATTTATTTAGATAGTAAGCCTCACCTTCCTGATTACGATAACTTAGTTTTCCAGCTTGAAAGTTTGAACGTTGGGTTTGAACAGAAACATGTATGTTTGTGCTTGATTTGATTACAAAAGTTGTAGTTATATATAAATCATTTTTAAGTAGATCACTGTTCTAATATATCGTTTTAACAAGTCTCTGTATCCAAAATTACCCTGAATACATTTGACGTCTTAGAGTTTCATGTACCTTTCATTGATTTTAATTATATACATAACGGATGTGCCAATCTTTTTCCGGAGTACCTGGTCTTACTTCTCTAGTGGAAGCTAGCTTTATTTGTTGGTTTTAATAAAAAACAAACATACTAATTCATGTCCGAATCACAATCCAGAAGCAAAGTAAAAACTTTGGAACTGACACGTTAGGTAAGACACGTGAACTTCCACCAGGGAAGGGAGACCGGGTGCTCCGGAAGGGTAAGTACCTCCTGTTTAGCTAGCTACACCCGCCATGTGTTAAATCAAAATTGTGTGAAAGGAACATGGAACTATGAGACGTCAAATATACCGCGAAGCGGTTTATGCATACGCGTGCACCAAATAATTTTGTCTATGACCCCATAAATAGGAAAAAAATTACAATCATTTATTATAATTAAATTTAGAAATAAGTTCAATATTCATAACATTCATGTTATCTTTAAATTATACACATGAAAACCAGCGCATTAAAACAAAAATGACACATTAATCTAAAAGCGGAACACAGCTGATTGCCAATGGCAACCGCCGGTAGCTAGCCTTGCATGGACATTTTCTACACAATATGACGTCAGCTAATTATATGACGTCAAAAAATTCTGTCTATGGGATGATAGATTAAAAAAAATTACAACACTGGATAGTATCAAAATTTAATTATTACACGCTAACTAACATATAGCCAACTAAAACAGGGGGATCATTCCGAAGCACACGGTCTCACTTCCATGGGGGTTTATATGTTTTTTTATTTTAAGATTGTGATTTGAACATTTGTTAGATTTAATTAAAAATATCTTATACAAGAACTATTTGAAATGCAACATTTTCAAGTACACTGCTGTTATAAAACTAAGTTTTACAACCATTGATTGTATCAAGAATATATTTGACGACCTAAATGTTCATGTTTCTTTCATTTCATTCACACATATATTTTCAAACCTAACAAGTGTAGCTTGCTTAACACGGGGTGCTTACCAAACATTCCGGAGCACCCGGTCTCATCTCCCTGCTAGAAGTTCGCGTGTTTAAGTTTATTTGCCAGTTTTATAAGTTTTAACTTTGATTTTTGGATTTCGAATTTGAACATGGCTCTGTAAGTTTGTGTTTGGATTGATTACAGAAAGTGTACTTTTACCAAAATTAGTTGAAATACAACATTTTAAAGTACGTGTTTGTTTAAAAAAATGAAGTGTTTTTACAACCAGCTGTTCCGGTAATAATCAATTTAAAACAATGTGTAAGTAATTGATAAGAAATTTAAGCGTCTTGTGTCTGTCATAATCGTTAATCTCCTAAGATAACAACTTCAGATTTTCAATAAATAAAAATATGTTACACTACATCCACTTCTACCACAATTGACGTATCTCCGGCCACGCCCACAATGTTCCGACAAAGGCCCGACATGCTTCAAGTAGACGCAAAAATAATGAAAACTCGGCCTGAATTTTGCCATTTAATGACGTCACTGACACTAGTACGTCATTAGTTGGCGTGACGCTGCTTTGGTACCGTGATGGTTGCCAGTGTCGAAACATTGTGGGCGTGGTCGGCAAAACGTCAATTGGGATTATTGGGGTCGGCCTCTGTAGTAAATCGGGGCTTTTTACACTATCAAGATGAAACGAACAAAGAAACATAGATTATCTTTTGTATTCTCTTACAAACACGTGTTTCTTTTTTTTTAAAATAGAACAATATAAAAAGAAAGACAGTATCTATTTTAAAATTAATGATTTACTTAATGTGTTATTACGAGAACTTTATTTAACGAAGCAAGCTGCTTACAAATAAATTGATTGTTAACACTACGATTTTAGAAGCCTAAGCTTGTGAAGGCACTCAAAAATTTTTATGGTCGTCAAAACAATATTGTTGATAAGTATAATGTGTCTGTAACCTTTGAATCATTAAATGTCGCATATTTTCATGTTTTTTTAATATTAAATTTTGATTACACACGTGACGGAAGTAGCTAGTTATTACACTTTCAGGAGAACCAGACCTCACTTCCGTAGTGAAAGTTCACTTTTTCAACCCTATTTTGTCAGTTTCAATTTTTTCTTTGCTTTATTTACATGGATTGGTATGTTACCCAGCATACTACTTTTGGTATATTGTTAGTATGTTGTAATTAGAACCCGGGCTTGATTGAAAACTGTAGCTGATGTCAGGTCCAAGTCCTAACTAGATTAATATCCCCTATCAAACCGGAGATGATAAGCCATTTTGTTATGTTTTTCGATTAAGACAAATGTTTTTAGAATTCTCGAAATTGGTGGAAACGTAAAAATGTCAAGAATTACACATTAAAACCATGGAAACAAGAAATTAAAAAAAATTCTACAATGAAAATCTCTTTCGCAAAAATATTGGTGATTGCATTGTAGTATATATATCCAGATAATAGAAATCTGCCACTTCACATACAGTTAGTGACGTCCCGATATTAAAATATTTCCTAATTGCACGTAAAACCCCGTTCAATCAATTAAGTACTAGTATATTTCCTTATTTATTAGCAACTAGCGTTTAATAACGCCTGTAAACACTCTGTGACATTCTAGCAAACCGCTAGTCTCTCGGAAACGTTTGAAAATTTTTAATATGTGATCAACTTATTAAAGACAGTTTATTAACAGTTTACTGGGTTTCCAAATTACCTAAAACATTTTAAAGACCTGTCGATTAGGTAAGGTTCAGTTTTTTCAGCTGGTAAAAGTTACAGGTAAATCATTACCGTTACAGAGCCTAGACTAATGATTGATTTGTAGATAATTCTATGTCATCATCATCATCATTTATTTAATTCCTCTTATAGAGATATAAAAATATGCAAATATACAAATAATAACTTAATTAAACAGTTATATATACATAATATAATTAAGGATAATGCAAAGTAGAACAAGTAACATATTCAGTTAGGTTCAGTTCTTTCAGCTGGTAAAAGTTACAGGTAAATCATTACTGTTACACAGCCTACACTAATGATTGATTTGTAGACAATTTTATGTGAAGGATTAGAAAACCCTGTAGAAATAAACATGGTGGATGTAGTCAGGCAGAGCACACTATACATAAATAAAATCGAAAGGGACTGTTCAAATTTTATTATTTATTCTTTATCAGGTACACTGTTGGTAGAAATGGAAAACATAAAAAACATTTTTACTTTTCAATTTTGCAATCTACATGACAAATGAAAAAATCCCCCAGACATACCAATCAATGTGAAAATCACAATTCCAAGGCAAGTCATTAGTACTAAACTTGTTTTATTTGCAGCACTAGAAATCAATTCACAGTGTGGTGAAAATCTAAATATTTTTAAGATGTTGAAAATGTCAAACTAAGAGGACCAAAATGTATATTAATTTGAGATCTTAAACAAATGTAACTTGTACAACGAAACTAGCTGCTTGCAAATAAAATGATGACCCAGGGACATTGTTAGTCTGAACTCATCAGGGCTCTCAAAACGTGTTATGTATTGTTGGTAAGTCTGATGTCTCTGTGTCCAGGATTGCCCTGGATATATTTGACGTCCCATAGTACTGTGTTTCTTTCATTCAATTTTGATAACACACGTGGCGGGTGTAGCTAGCTAAACAGAAGGTGCTTACCCTTCCGAAACAACCGCGTTTAATCTAACTTATCAGTTTCAATGTATTTTCTTTGCTTCTGGATTGTGATTCGAAGATGAATAAGTATGCTTGTTTTAGATTATATTTCTGACTTGATTATTGGAGATGTGGCGGTTGTAGTTTGCTGGGCAGAATGTGCTTACTCTTCCGAAGCCCTCGGCCTTACTTTCCTTACAAAAGTTCAAGTGTATAGCTACATTTGCCCATTTTACTTTATTTCTTACTTTGCATTTTTTTTATTCAAATTTGAACATGGATCGGTATGTTTGTGTTTGAATTTACTTCTAAATACTTAATATAAACCAAAACAAGCAAGCCGGGTTAATTTTCTAGATCTGGATCTTACAATTACGAATATTAAATTCATTGAATGAAAACATTAAAAGGGTGAATTTTGATTTCCAATTGTAAACTTTTCTTATTTCCATGGCAAAAATTCTAGACCTTATTTCCATTGTACATTTGTATTTTCATTTCTCAACAGTTACGTTCGCTTCTGACGGATTGAATATTTTAAATTTTCATTCTAGAATCCTCTGTCTTCTTGATCAAGATTTTCAGATCCATTTTTGGTTGATCTTTTTCTGAAACTTTTAATCAAGCTATGAAACACCTGCCCATGTCCAAATCATAGACAAACTAGGCACATGTTTGGCTGAATATAACGGAATTTGAAGCTACTATCGGAATATTATCAAAAATCGTTAGTTTTAAATGTGCATGCGTTAGGGGTATGGAATCACTATCTGTCATGAGTGAATGAAAGGAACATGACACAATGGGACGTCAAAATTATCTCGGATTACTTTGGATACAGAGAATCATACTTATACAATATAGTGATGACGTCCATAAATTTTTTTTTAAGAATCTTGATCAGATGACAACAAACCAGTATTCCCAAAATGAAACACTGAATAAAATTGAAAACCTATATGAATAGCTGATGATTTTGACTATATGGTAAATGTATATAAACTGATAATATGGTCCCACTTTTTGCAGTGCATTACATTTGACTTATGCGCAAAAAATATGATGATTGTGCAAAGGCTTATATTACAATTGCGCAAAACGTAATGGTCATGTAAAAAACCCATTACCCTTCTGTCTGTTGCCCCCTACTCACCACGGGGAGTTCCAGTAGGATATATATTCATTGCAAAGACAGATAAAAGCACTAAATTACAAGTTTGTTAAAATTCGGTTAAAAGGTATCATTTTACAAGTCAACACTTTCTAAAAATTGTCATTTTCGTTTAAAAGTATCTCTCGACTCTGGCTGAATATTTATACACGAATTAATATCGTCTCTTGTGTTCAACTCATACTGTCTAATAGCAAATTCCATTTTTTCCTTTTCATTTCGTCAGACTGGTCAGGTGATGTTTATTTAACAGTTTAACATGGGCAATTAACATTTGCGCAATAGTAGTATAACCCTTTGAGCAAATGACATACAGGGTAATGAAAATTTTGCGCAAATGTAATGCGCCCCACCTTTTGTTATCCACAAACTGCTTTTTATACATAAAATACAACAGAAAACTATTGGAAAAAATTAAATTTTCTTTTTAATAAATTCAAGATTTTCATAAAACGTTGTATTAAAAATTCGAGTTTGAAAATATTCATCTCTGGTTCGATTATAATGAAGTTCTTCCATACAGTCTAATGCTAGATGCTCGTAATATTGATAAAACTTATTGGCGAAAAATTCTGGTCTAGTTGATAATAGAGGTAGGTCACCAGTACCAAATATGCAAATTAACCTAACTCGTTGCCCATGGCAAGGCCAATTAAATGGCGGATTTCCCCAGTTTTTAAAACGCGTCAAGAATGGCTTCTTGTCGTTGTCTGTTTCAGGTTCTCCTGTAATAAAAATGAAAAAAAGTTTTAATAACTACGTATAATACTTGTATAGCAAACAATATGCATATTTCAAATTTCGGGCCTCGGTTTTTGAGTGGTCTACAGCACGCTCTTACAGATAACAACGCCTCCTTACGGCTAGGTTTGAACTCGGGACCGGTCCCAATGTGAGTCAGTTCACTTACCGCCGAGGTCAGTGGTTTTTTTCAGGTTCCACACTATTCTTGAAATGACCGCCTCGATATAAGCGAAAAGAATGTTGAATCGGCATTAATCTCAATTAAAAAATATCAGGACGTATGGTTATGTTGGAATCCATACTGGGGCGTTTATTTATTTCTTATCAGAAGGGAAATGGCTTTCTCTGGTTCTCCATGTTTCGAAACCAATGTGGTTTACATTCTTGCAAACATTTTTCAGACAATTGCTTAAGTTTTAATCATTGTCATCAAACACAAACATTCCGATCCATGTTCAAATTTAAAATCCCAAAAGCAAAGTTGGAACTCTTAATTTTATTGGGTTCGCCAATGCACTACGTGATACCGTACAACATTTCTGCGGAACAATTATTTCCACGTTTTCCAGTGAAATGACGTTAGTCCGGGAAATTTCGACATAAACGTTTTCCAAAACGTTTCGCACAGACGTTAAAGGGTATTGATCACGTGGTACGCTTGAAAAGTGCGGTCCGGAAAGGATATCACCACCTGTTAAGCTTGTAACACCCGACACGTTTGAAATGAGAAATTGAGAATAAAAGGAACAGGGGACTGTTTACTTATCATCAATACTGTGATGACGGCCATAAAACTTTTGAAAACTCGCTAGTGTAAAAAATCAAAATTGAAAATGAAACTATTTGGCATTATTATCAGCCAAATAACGGCTTAATTTCTGTTTTAATCGTCATCGACCTACCTGTGTAAGATCCGGGTATTTTAAGTTGTGGATTATGATTTAATGAAGTAAAAAACGTCTCGTCTGGAACATCAACTTTTTTGGTCCAATTTAAGAAATCTTTGGCTATTTGATTATGTAGTACATAGTCTATAAAATCCCTGTTAGCTGTAATGTGAATTGATCCCTTTGTTGGTATAATACCATGAGGTACTGGTCCCGCTTTTTCAAACCTCCATTTATTGGCCCTGAAACAAAGTATATGTATAATTTTAAATACTAACGAAATATCATCAAACTGGATTTATTTTTCAATAATACATGTACTAGTATATGGACGATTTGGACGAGACAAAATAGTTTGGTATCACTTCTGCAAAAGTACCTCGACTGGGTTAATGGCCCTTTTTCCAAATCTACCAATATTGACCTTGAAATTAATTGAATTTTTGACGAATTATGGTCAAATAACATTTATTTTAAATGTACCGACAGGACAAATTTTACACAGAAAATGCATGATGGGGTATAGTCTCATCAAAAATACCTTTGGGTCGAATAGGGAATGCCTCAGTGTTTTTTTTAAATCCTCCTATATTAGTTCTGAAGTACAGTGCCATTAAAATTATAAAGACTAACGGAATATCATCAAATAGGATTTATTTTACATGTTCGAAAGGGACAAAAACATTCAAAATTTTGTGATGGGGTATTGGGTTTTCACAAATGTCTGTGCGCTGACCCAGGTACTGATTCGGGTCTTTTCAGTTATCCCTAAGAAACAGTGTTATACTTACGGAACATGGTATGGACAGTTTGTACAGTATAAACCTGGCGACAATCTAACATTAAGCTAGCGGGTTAAGGAGTCGACTGAGATATGGATAGATGGTAGCCGAAAATAGTTTTATGATAAATAGTAGCTGCCAAGAGCTACAGAGACAAAAGTAACGAGGAACAGAGATAAGTTACCGATTACGCACTATTTTGTTAGCTTGGTGATAAACTTTCGACAAGCATGTACTTCACTTTATTAAATGTATGGTCAATGGGGTTCGCCGCTGTACCCCGTGGTCAATACCTCGTTGTGCGGAACATTTTGGAAAACGTCAACATCACAAATTCCCGGAATAACGTCGTTTTTACGGGAAAACATTACATTGTGCGATTCCATGTCCATTGGAAACAAGCGTTTCGCAGACACGTTAGAAGGTATCACGTGGTACAGCAGCGAACCCCATTTTCCCTTACCTTTTAATGGTTCCTTCCATGTCATTTGAACCATTATAAATCTTCAATATTTTTACTAGTTCAAGATTTGTCCTCAATGGAAACTCTTGTCCGGTTAAATTTATAAAATATTTCCATTTTTTATATTTCCAAAGTTCTTCTAAACAAACAAGTTCCGGTTCTAACACGGAAAATGTTCCCCACTGTACGTCTACCGATTTTGATGTTACAAAAACATTTTCAAAACATGACGCAATATTTTTGACTGCGTCTCTAAAAAGCTTTTTTGATTTTTTATCCACATGTATACAATAAACATTTTGAGGACGGTAAATGGCGCGTAGTAATCGCTCAACTTGATCAATGTCTTTAAATACAAGCATGCTATAAGCGATAGGAAAATTTTCTTCTTCTTCAGTCAAAGAGCTCGTTATATAGCCCTTCTTTATTTTGAATAAATCACAATGCTTTGTTAAATTAATGAACACTTGCGGCGATATACTCGCTTTAGGTTTTTCCATTATATGTTTCGCTTTGTCTTGTTCTTCGTCATCACCGGATATTAATTTAGCACAACTAATAGCTTTATTCATTCGATTTTTCCTAAATAAATTTGAATCTGGAAATTTCTCCTTCGTTTTTTCTTTGTTTACTTTCAAAGTACTTGTTGCAATTGTAGTTGAAGTAGAAGTTGTAACAGACGTCACTTTTGTAGAAATCTGTTTCTCCTCAATGTTTTGAACCCTCGTCGGTTTATGGTCTTCTTTTGAAGACGACTTTTCAGAAGCAATCTTTCTTATTTTACTGTTTTTAATTTTATCTTGATCCGAGTCTGTTTTAGAATTTATTATTTTTTTAATAAGAGAGAAATTTTTCAAGTTCAGTATCACTTTTGTTCCAGACTTGTTATTTTCGTCATAATATCCTACAAGAGAAATGCCGCCATTGTGATTGTGATACTCTTCAACGTTGAAGGTATGTTTAGATAATTCAAAATTAAACCGGTAGTTGGATTGTGGGATATGTACATCGGAACCGATGTCTTCATACTCGATGATGTAAAGAAGAAATCCGAAAACTACGAGTAATGACGTAATGATGACGTATTTGTTATTACAAAGACCTACAATATTAAACTGCATTCTGTTGAACTTTTTACTATGTCAAACTACATTATATTCTCCGTGGATAGACTAACAACTGCCGTTTGTAAAGTTTTCCGACATCCCATAATAATTCTGTCTGGAGGTAAAATGTGTATTTCCTGAAAATTTAACACAGACATGCTGTTTTTATTCTTCCCCGACTTTCATCATTGTCAAAGTGAGTTCTCCATATCGGCACTGTGAATGTAAAAAAAAATTATGTTAATGTTTTATTGAAGATTGTGCTGTGTAGCAACACACTTTGAAAAAACATACGCACTTTGAATTTTTTTTTCAAATTGCGTTAAATCCGGGACAAGCTCAACGCTCAAAATCAAATTGCGTCAACAAATGGTTCAGCTCAACGCACTTTGAAATTTTTTTTTCAAACTGTGTTATATAAACACCTGTGACAACCCACTTTGAAGAAATTACGCACTTTGATTATTTTCCAAATTGCGTTAAATCCGGGTCAAGCTCAACGCACTTTGAAAATTTTAAAAGTGTTGTAAGAACACGACAGGCATGTCGACAGTTTAACATCAAACTAACAAAAAGAAGCCAAAGCTTGGCTGCCGAGAGTTACCAAAAGACAGACTAGTGATTGAAAGCAGCAGAAAAGCTGTCGAGATATAGCTACCTATGGGCCGAGATGTGCTGCTGATGGCGAACTCAATTCGTTGGCTTGTTGTTAAACTTTCAACAGACCTGTACTGCCATGGGCGTATACTATCTGCGCCAAAGTACCAAATTTGTTAAACGAAATACATGATATCCAGAATTTTGAAAAAGCTTTAAGGGTTAGAACTGTCAACTTATTTGAGTGTTGGTGGTTTTTCTTACGACTCTCTGGTTTCCTTCCTCCACCATTAAGTGACTAACCGCCGTAAAATAAAAGGGAGCATCGTGACGGTCGTAATACGCCACCACTCCACTCCACTTAGTTCGACTAATCAGACCACTAAACACCCATTTTAATTTTTGACTTGTTGGACAGCTTCCATTATTGAATTCTTGAAATTTCTGGCGACAACGGCAGAAACGAAAACACGCGTCGATAACTTCCAGTATTTCCTTACTTCGCTCTGCTTGATTGGTCAATGCAGATTAGTAATGTCTTCACGATGCGAAAGTGACGATGGATTTTAATTAAAAGTTAAGCATGGATCGGTGGTATAATGTTTTAGGAAGTGTTCCATGTTGTCAGCAAGAGCGAGGTAAGAAAATACTGGAAGTTATCGACGGATTAGTCGGACTACACTCCAATCTACCATAAAAAATTACAGTCTCGGTATAAGTGAAAAACTCTTGACTTTGGCGTTAACCACCATTTTCTTCTACTCTACGATTCAGGTTCGTATCGCCTCGATATGAGTGGGACGTGAGTAATACCATTACGCCACTCCAATCCATTACTATCTAACCACTGCGGCAACTCTATTGGTAGAGTGCTCGCTTCGTAAGTGGAAAGTCGTTGGACCGAACCGCGATTTGGTCTGACTAAGGCTTGAAAGTTCTTTCGTCAACAACTCGGCATTACGAAATAATAGTAACGGAACTTTCGGATGGGAACTTAAAATCAGCGAGGTCCCGTGTCACGGTGGGCTTGGCACGATAAAGAACCCTGCTGTATAATGCTAGTCAGCGCAACGCAAAGTCAAAAGTTTTGCACCTTCGCCTAAAGCTGACGATGCGCCTATAGCTGGCGACGTCTCTATATAAGTGAAATATTCTTGATTTGGACGTTAAACACCATTACTCCACCCCACTCCAGTGCTAATTTGCATATTACAAAATTAAAAATCACCCTTTATAACCGAGTTACATTTAAGAATTTGATTTAAAAATGAAAAGTTTTCCTTCTTACCTTTCGAGTTACAAGTTAAAATTGTCAAGGATAAAGTTCTTTAGATAACGTTTCTATAATTTCACGTAAACCTTTAAACTTACAGTACAGGCCTGTCGAAAGTTTAACACTAAACTAACGAATTGGTACCGAATCGGCAGCAAAATCCGGACCCCTCACCAGCTATCTCTTGACAGCTTTTTGAGAGTATTTCTATCTATCTTTGGGCAGCTTTTGGCTCACATCTCTGTCACTAGGCAGCCGAGATTCGACTCTATTTGTTGGCTAATTTTTAAACTTTCGACAGGTCTGTATTATAAATTATTTATCTCCCCTTTTCTTTATCAGCCAATCACGTGTCAATATTTACTTCCCGAGTGAGTCCCATTAATTAACCTTGCAAACATCTTACTGTCAAACAAACACAATCAGAAATAGTCGAAGGACCAGTAACTAATTGTTCAAAGTAAATAAAATAGTAAAGAACTATCGAAAATTTAACTCTAAGCTATCCAAATATAAATCGAAGCTCGGCTATCGAATGGCCGAAGTATGGACAGCTAATGGTAGAAAAGTTACAGTACAGACCTGTCGAAAGTTTAACATTGAGATAACGAAAATTGAGTCGTAACTCCACTATCGAGTGGCTGAGATACAGACGGGTGGTAGCAGAAAAGCTACAGTACAGACCTGTCGGAAGTTTAACATTGAGATAACGAGAATGGAGTCGTTACTCGACTATCGAGTGGCCGAGATGCAGACGGGTGGTAGCAGAAACGCTACTGAGAGATATTAAGTAGCTGTCTTGATATAAAGATAATGAGGAACCCAGAGTACCTGCTGATTTGACATTAATTCATTAGCTTAGTGATTAACTTTCGACGGGCCTGTACTGTATGCCGAGAGATAGATAACAGCTTTCGATATACATGTATAGCTATTGGGGGTCGAGATAATCTGCCAATTTGGTACTTGGTGTTAAAATTCGGACAGGTCTGTACACCATAGCCATTTATGGAGGTTTTAAATAAAAGTTCAAACATTATTCTTAAATAAACGAAGGCCTTATTTAATATTGTTACTATGTTACATTTTTAAATTAAAATTGCAATACATTTTAATTTCAATATAATAAGCAAACAAATGTTTTGACATGACAGGCGGCGACAGTAATAAAGAATCAACAAACACAGTAAGAGAGAACCACACATATACTACTGTATTTCCATAAATTGATGGCACATGGTTTTTATTATTTATTTCTTTTAATTGAAATTGTTTCCAATAAACTATCAATAAAATACATTTAAAATGCACTGACCTAAATCATAAAAACATTATTGTTCAGTTCCCCTGTACATAGAGAAATTTTGCGAAAATTCTGGAAATTTGATCAAGTTTGTACACCAATAGGGCCTCTCAGGGCATTTAAGGTCATTGTTGTTCGGGTTTTTTCAGGTGTGATCATCATGAATATTCCCGAATTATGACCTAAAGTTTATAGTTGTTCCAAGTAAGAAGGTACAGAAGGGATAATTTTGACATAGTCATATTTGTTGTTTTGTTAAAAAAATCAAATATTGCTGTATGTACAGAATTAAGTTCCCTTTTTCATGAATGAAAAATATTTTTTTCTATTAGGTCAGTATATTTTGTATTAAGTTTTGACAAATTTTAGTGAGTTTGTTGGAAAATACGACTTTATTCTTGCATTTTTTATGTGCACTGAATTTGTGGAAGTATAGTAGTAGTGTCAAGTGCTTCAGTGATTTGTTATGAAACAATGCATTCAAAAGTAGCACATGGCATTAGTATAAAGTATTATTTTGATATACAGTCAAACCTACCTATAAAGGCCACCAAAGGGAACCTGAAAAAGTGACCTTTATCAACAGGTGGTCCGTATTTACAGGTTCAAATAACATGAATAAATAGCAATTGGGATAAAATTTTACTGGCTTTTAAAGCAGGTTCGACTGTATACTGTTTCAGTATACATGTATAGTAATTATACAATTGACAAAAGTGTAGTTTCTATAAATAGTCAGGGGGCAGATCCCAAAAAAGTGACACCCCCTAAACTTTTTTGTTAAAAGCAGGAAACATGGTGGATCTTATTGCCCTATATGTACTTAGTCACGCTAGGTATGTTTCCACCTTGACTTTTTCCGTTTAATGAAAATATGGCTGACAATCCAAGATGGCCGCCAAAAAAGATAATTTAAGTATAAAAATTCAATATCAAATCAACCACTTAACCTTTTAAGTTGAAATTTGGTATTTGATCAATTTAATATTTATACTAATTTTTCATGAATAACATTGGTTGTAAAATTCAAAATGGCCGCCATTTTTAAGATGGCCGACTTATAATCATCGTGCTGCATTTTAAATCAAATACAACAAAGGATGTCATTATTTTATGACATAAAACCAATGAATAGTATTATATATATGTACTTAGTTAGTCTAGTATGTTTCCACCTTGACTTTTTCCGTTTAATGAAAATGGCTGCCAAATCCAAGATGGCCACCAAAAAAGATAATTTTAAAATTAAAATTCAATAACAAATCAACCGCTTAAGCTTTTGAGTTGAAATTTGGTATTTGATCAATTAAATATTTATACTAACTTCTCATGAACAAACTGTGGTTGTAAATTCAAAATGGCCGCTATTTTCAAGATGGCCGACTTATAATCAGCACTGCATTTTAAATCAAATACAACAAAGGATTTCATTATTTTATGATATAAATCCTATGTAATTTATTTAATATTATCTATCACACACACACACACATTTGTGAAAATATTGCAGAGAAAATATTACATAACAGCTCTTTAAACTTATTTCATATAATTTAAATAATTTAAATAACGAAGCCGAAACGAAGCATTTTTTTCAAGTTTTCAATAAAGTTCATTTGAATCAATTTAATAGCTATGACTTTTGATGTCTGCGTAAAAATAGTCATCTCTCATTCAACATTCAAAGAGGTCCAACAGCAACACGATTAACAACCACAAGCACCTTGCAACAATATATTCTATACGTATATCCCTTATACTTATTATATAAGTATGATCAGAATATAACATATTCCCCGGTTCAACAATTCAACAGCTATAAATATAGGATTTAATAACAATCTTATATTTCCAAAACATTAATTGTAAAACAAAAACCAAGACCATAACAAAAACATCTGCATCGCTACAAAGAATAAGCGTCTGACCATTATCTGTTTCTTTCTTTTTTTTGGCACAAAGAACAATTCTTGTGTCTGCCTCTTTATGGTTTGCTCAAAGACCTGATTTACCTCGCCCTGTACTCTAGAATGTAGTATTTGCATCCAAAAAAACCCTAACCTAACCACACACCCTTTTTTGTTTAACTCATTTGATATAAACCTAAAGAAAATCAGATTCATTCTTTATTCTCGTCCATATGTATATTGAATTATTCCAATTTTCAACTTTGCATCTTTATTCTGCAGAACATGTATTCTTTAAATCGAATTATTCTTACCAGTTCTTACTGGTTTTAATGCTCTATGATTGTGATTTGTGGATGGATTGTTGTGTTTGTTTTTGATTTATTTTTTTCTTGTCAGACTTTATAGAATGCTCAAAATATCAATCAAACAAAACATCACAAAACATCTACTCTATCACTATTCCTGAAATGAACTTTGTGCTCTCTGCAAATCTACAAAGTTGTCAAAGGTTTGTGTATTGGTGCTTTCCGAATGCTGTTACATGGTACAAATCTTTTACCCTTTTCTGAACATATCTGGATGACATCATTTATCTGTTGCTACATTAGATGTTTGTTGATTGGTCGTAAACTACCTACTTAGAATACAGTTACTTCTTTTTGTCCAGTATATCACTATTACCATTACCTCTTCCTGCTTTCACTGGCACAATGATATTATTTAGCTATTATTGTTTTGATTTTTGAAACTCCATAATGCTACCGAAAAATATAAAGACCTGTACGATAATATATGGCACGACAATGGTTAACAGCATTGGGAAACCACAATATGCACTTTGAAGATTGTCTCGCAGCAACCACAAAGTATCGTTTTAGAAAATATTGTTAGAGTAGATTGTTTGCTTTTATAAAGGCTTGAACCAGACAAAAAATAAATTTAAAACAAACATACCAATCTATGTCAAAATCACAATTATGAAGCAAAGTAAAAAACTTTCAAATGAAGTTTAACACAGTAACATCCACCAGGGAATTGAGAACAAGTGACCTGGAAGGGTAATTGAGCACCCCACTCAATGAACATGGAACTTTGGGACGCACATATCCATGGTATTTTCGGATACAGAGTCCACACTATATTGTGATGACAGCCATAAAACTTTATGAGGGCCTTGATAAGCCAAGGCTTGCACTATCCCTGCATCAACAATTCATTTGCTAGCAGTTTGCACCGTTGTATAAACAGATTTAAAGAATGCAGAAGAGAGATAGGATTCTATGTTGCCTGAGAATTTAAACAATTTTATAATTAAGGGAGAGAATAAGGCTTCACTGACTAGTTTGATATCAAATGAGTTGAGCAAGAAAGTACTAGGCAAGGAGTCGATGGTTAGTAGCGGGTTGCGAATTCAAATACTACATTCTCGAGTACAGGGCGTCATGCATCAAGTCTTTGTCCAAACCATAAAAAGGCAGACTCAAACTTGTTCCTAATGCCGAGCGAGGTGGATAAAATAACGTATAATGACCAGATATTTGTATTCTCTTGGTTTTGTTTCATAACTAGTAAGGTTTAAGTGAGTACTAGAACAAATAAGAAACCGAAATTTCCAGGAGTCAATAAGAAATACATGTATCAGAAGAAAAACATTTAGATCTGTTGGTATTTGATCAACAGACAGTGATTGAGCTTCCAGCATGGGAAGTGTTCAAACAAATAACAGAGCTTGAAAACTCTGAACTAAAAGCTTATGAATATACGATAAAGTCGGTAATGCTGTTATCAAGGGTAGATTCCTTTGTTTGTAATCCATTTCAATCCTCAACAAAAACCTTCGTGGACTTCACTGTCATATGTTCCGTCATTGCCACAGGGGTCATGCACATTAAACAAATAAATTATCAGAAAATGGTTTGGATTCTGTGTTTATTTCCTCAGTAAAAACAACCATTAACTCTTGTTAGTAGTTGGGAAATTGACCTTCAATATTTATGAATGTGGAACTGTTGAATCCTTGTGATGATTGTGCAGTTTAATTATTGTGAAAACACACTCTACTACACAGTTGTTTGTGGATGTAAATCAAGTTGGTGTAAAAGCTTTTGAAGGAGCCAGTTAACTAGTATATATAGTAACAAATTCAAAATATTGGTTTATTGTATTAAAACAATGCAACGCGATGATTATAAGTCGGCCATCTTAATAATGGCGGCCATTTTGAATTTTACAACCACGATTTGTTCATGAAAAATTAGTATAAATATTTAATTGATCAAATACCAAATTTCAACTTAAAAGGTTAATCGGTTGATTTGTTATTCAATTCTAATTTTAAAATTATCTTTTTTTGGTGGCCATCTTGGACTTGACAGCCTTTTTTCATTAAATGGAAAAAGTCAAGGTGGAAACATACTTAGCCTAACTAAGTAAATATATATTAAAAACAATTCATTTTTTATGTCATAAATTAATGACACCCTATGTCGTATTTGATTTAAAATGCAGCACGATGATTATAAGTCGGCCATCTTAAAAATGGCGGCCATTTTGAATTTTAAAAACCAATGTTCATTCATGGAAAATTAGTATAAATATTTAATTGATTAAATACCAAATTTCATCTTAAAAGGTTTAGTGGTTGATTTGATATTGAATTTTTATACTTAGATTATCTTTTTTGGCGGCCATCTTGGATTGTCAGCCATATTTTCATTAAACGGAAAAAGTTTAGGTGGAAACATACCTAGCGTGACTAAGTACATATAGGGCAATAAGATCCACCATGTTTCCTGCTTTTAACAAAAAAGTTTAGGGGGGTCAATAAAGAAGCTACTTTTTGAGATCTGCCCCCTGACTAAAACATTTCGTTCTTCAATTTAATAGCGTATACCCGGAATAGAGAAATGTATAGAAAACTTTCAAGTATTTTTGTATCGAAGTTTTAGATGTAGAAGGGCCCAAATTATTTTTAGGGGAACAAACTGAATTCATTTCTGGATACCTTAATGTACCAGAACAAGTGGTATCGGAGGATTCTGGAAGGAACGTGGTGTGTTCACCTACCCCTACGGACTAGGAATGTAAAAAGAAGAAAATTGCCGACATTCAGTTTTATCTTATACAGTTCATCCTGTTAAAAGTTTAAAACTTAGCTAACGAACAAGTGCCGACTCTTACCCTGGTTAACTATGACCCGGCAGCTTTCCGACAGCTACTGTCTATCTCTTGACAACTTTTCTGTCACTAGTGATTTATATCTCGGTCCTTTGGCAGCCGAGCTTCGATCCCTTTTTGTTAGCCCAGTTTCAATCTTTCGACATGTCTATACTGTAACAAATTAGTACCGAAACAGAAGTTTCTCTCGGCTCCTCGTCAACATCTTTTGACAACTACTATATCTATCGTACGTCAGCATTGCGATCACTAGCTAACTTTGCAACATCAGAGTTTCCACTGCTTTTCGCGAGTTAAATGTCCGTATGGTAATGAATTAGTGCCGGATTGGCAGCTGACCCCCCCCCCCCCCCCGTTAGCTATATTTCGGCAGCTTTCCGACAGCTGTTTTCTATCTCTTGACAGCTTTTCTGTCACTGGTGATTTATATATCTGTCACTTCACAGCCGAACATTAACACCTTTTCATCTGTCCAGTGCGGTAGCTCAGTTGGTAGAGTGCTCGCTCCGTAAGTGGGAGGTCGTGGGTTCGAACCCCGACCGGGTCTGACCCAAGACTTAAAAAGTGGGTAGTGACTGTTCTTTCGCCAAGCACTCGGCATTACGAAATGAAAGTCACGGTTCTTTCGGATGGGAACTTAAAATAAACAAGGTCCCGTGTCACGGTGGGTTTGGCACGCTAAAGAACCCTGCTATATAATGCCATAAGCGCAACGCACAGGCAAAATTTCTGCACTTTCGCCTATAGCTGGCGACGTCTCGATATAAGTGAAATATTCTTGACTGGGATGTTAAACACCAGTCTTAAACTTTAAATTCGACACGTCTTAACTGTAACAAGTTAGTATCGGTACGGAAGTTTCTCTCGGCTCCTCGTCAACATCTTTTCTATCGTACGTCAGCATTGCGATCATAGCTAAGTTTGCAACAACAGAGTTTCCACTGCTTTTCGCGAGTTAAATGTCCATATGGTAATGAATTAGTGCCGGATTGGCAGCTGATCTCCCCCCCCCCCCGTTAGCTATATTTCGGCATATTTTCGACAGCTGTTATCTATCTCTCGGTGGCTTTCCCACCACTAGCTATCCATATATCGACCATTCGGCGGCTGACCTTCGATTCATTGTCGTTAGATCAGTGTAAACTTTCGACATATCTGTAAAACTTTGGACAGGTCTGTTCTGTATCTAGGATTTAACATGCCGGTTTTTGATCAATTTATATTTAAATATGTCATTAGTTGACGCAGTTTTAAGATACGTTATCGCCGAAATGTAAACTTATCGATACAAAATCCCTGATAAATTATTACATGTCGTTATTGGTCTAGGACAACCTTTATCTTTTTGTGTTTGATTTATTAGAGGAAAAGATAAAATAATTTATCAGACCCTAGTTTCACAAGCAGTTCTTGACTAAGATTTTCTTAACTGAAATTTCAGCGAATTTTGGCCAACTTTTTGGCATTTAGAGTACACATGACAAGTCTGTACTATAAAGAATTAGTGCCGAGACGAAAGTTTCTCTCCGTCTCTTGCTAGTTTTTCCTTTTACTAGCTGTCCACTTGGCGACAGAATAGTTTCGGCTCTTTTTCGCGAGCTCAGTGTTAAACTTTCAACAAAATCAAATACAAAACCCCTGATAAATTATTACATGTCGTTATTGGTTTCGGACTAACATTATCTTTTTGTAGTTGATTTATTAGAGGAAAAGATAAAACAATCTAACTGGTCCTAGTTTCACAAGCAATTCTTGACAGAATAGTTTCTGCTCCTTTTCTTGAACTTTGTTAAACTTTCAACAAGATCTGTATACAAAACCCCTGATAAATTATTACGTGCCATTATATTGGTTTAGGACAAGATTGATCTTTTTGTAGCTGATTCATTGGAGGAAAAGATAAAATAATTTAGCAGACCATAGTTTCACAAACAGTTTTTGACTAAGATTTTTCTTAAACTAAAGTTTATCAAAATTTAGTAATCTTTTTCATACTTAGAGTAAGCATGTTTGAAAAAACTAAACCTATGATTAATGCCAAGAAAAATCTTCATTACAGAATAGTGTGTGTCTGACCACCCAACAACAAGTGTGTTATCGCGTCGATAAACTTAAAATAAGCTCGACTGATGAGTAAAACGCAATCGCTCCTGTTTTCTCCACCATACCAGAACAGATTACACAAGGCGTAAAACACCACCCAGTAGAAAACACTGCGATATAAGTGAAATACTATTAAACCTAACTACAAAGGTCACCCAAGGGAACCAATAAAATTGCTTTGCGGGCAGGTGGTCCTTATAAAGAAGTTTAAATAACATGGATAAAAAATAATTGAGATATAATTTTACTGACCATTATGGCATCATGGGCAGGTGGCCTTTATATACATGTGACCTTTAAGACAAGTGCTTTATGTTATAACGTATGGGTACATAAAATATTATACTTACTGAATGGTGTTTAAATAATGACAAGATAAATAGGTAATTATTATGAATAATTAACTAAAATAATTATAGTCCTTACGGGGTCATAAACATGGATGGTGTATCAGATTCCAATACTATTACCGCTTAAATTACATGGATATGAACAGTAAACAAGGAAAAAACGATTAACAGACAAACTGGTTGTGAATATTAGCCATGTGTCAAATCACAAAGTCAAACGTGTCGTGATCAGGTCACCATGGTAACCTACCACAAACAGTAAAACTTTTCGTGATCAGGTCACCATGGTATCCTACCACAAACAGTCAAACGTGTCGTGATCAGTCACCATGGTAACCTACCACAAACAATCAACCGTGTCGTGATCAGGTCACCATGGTAACCTACTACAAACAGTCAACCGTGTCGTAATCAGGTCACTATGGTATCCTACCACAAACAGTCAAACTTGTCGTGATCAGTCACCATGGTATCAAGTCACAAACAGTCAACCGTGTCGTGATCAGTCACCATGGTATCAAGTCACAAACAGTCAACCGTGTCGTGATCAGTCACCATGGTATCCTACCACAAACAGTCAAACGTGTCGTGATCAGGTCACCATGGTATCCTACCACAAACAGTCAAACGTGTCGTGATCAGGTCACCATGGTATCCTACCACAAACAGTCAAACGTGTCGTGATCAGGTCACCATGGTATCCTACCACAAACAGTCAAACGTGTCGTGATCAGTCACCATGGTATCCTACCACAAACAGTCAAACGTGTCGTGATCAGTCACCATGGTATCCTACCACAAACAGTCAAACGTGTCGTGATCAGGTCACCATGGTATCCTACCGCAAACAGTCAAACTTGTCGTGATCAGTCACCATGGTAACCTATCACAAACAGTCAAACGTGTCGTGATCAGGTCACCATGGTAACCTACCACAAACAGTCAAACGTGTCTTGATCAGGTCACCATGGTAACCTACCACAAACAGTCAAACGTGTCTTGATCAGGTCACCATGGTAACCTACCACAAACAGTCAAACGTGTGTCGTGATCAGATCACCATGGTGACCTACTACAAACAGTCAAACGTGTCTTGATCAGGTCACCATGGTGACCTACCACAAACAGTCAAACGTGTCGTGATCAGATCACCATGGTGACCTACCACAAACAGTCAAACGTGTCGTGATCAGGTCACCATTGTAACCTACCACAAACAGTCAAACGTGTCGTGATCAGGTCACCATGGTAACCTACCACAAACAGTCAAACGTGTCGTGATCAGGTCACCATGGTAACCTACCACAAACAGTCAAACGTGTCTTGATCAGGTCACCATGGTAACCTACCACAAACAGTCAAACGTGTCGTGATCAGGTCACCATGGTATCCTACCACAAACAGTCAAACGTGTCTTGATCAGGTCACCATGGTAACCTACCACAAACAGTCAAACGTGTCGTGATCAGGTCACCATGGTAACCTACCACAAACAGTCAAACTTTTCGTGATCAGGTCACCATGGTAACCTATCACAAACAGTCAAACTTTTCGTGATCAGTCACCACGGTGACCTACCACAAACAGTCAAACGTGTCGTGATCAGGTCACCATGGTGACCTACCACAAACAGTCAAACGTGTCATGATCAGATCACCATGGTGACCTACCACAAACAGTCAAACGTGTCGTGATCAGGTCACTATGGTATCCTACCACAAACAGTCAAACGTGTCGTGATCAGATCACCACGGTGACCTACCACAAACAGTCAAACGTGTCGTGATCAGATCACCATGGTGACCTACCACAAACAGTCAAACGTGTCATGATCAGATCACCATGGTGACCTACCACAAACAGTCAAACGTGTCGTGATCAGGTCACTATGGTATCCTACCACAAACAGTCAAACGTGTCGTGATCAGATCACCATGGTGACCTACCACAAACAGTCAAACGTGTCGTGATCAGGTCACCATGGTAACCTACCACAAACAGTCAAACTTTTCGTGATCAGTCACCACGGTGACCTACCACAAACAGTCAAATATCGAAATCAGTGGAGTCGAACGGACAGCCAGCATCCTCCCTATAACTATGTATTATAAAAATACTGGCTTTGAACATGTACTAGCTGTTGTGATGTTCATGTTCAATGTTTAGAGACATAAGTTTTCAAAAATAACTTTTATAGCTTTTAAATTTTTGAAATCTAACATTCATATGTTGTTTTTGAAAATGAAAAGTGCATCAAATATATTTTTTATTTTTATTTTTAATAGAGTCAGAGATGTTGTTCAGAGTGGTCATGGTACATTTGCTATTATGAGGACATGGTCATCTATCATCCCTCTTACTTTACCACCATGAACACACACATTAAAAAAACGAAAATTAAGCCATGTTTTATCGAACAATGAACCTTCAACCTTTGCTTGTATATCTAATTCATATACGATTAAAAATACATATATGTCCATTTTATTCTATGATTATTACGTGAGAGAAAAGTTACTTCAACCCCGACAAAAAATATATTATATTCATTATTACGTGAGTACACTAGAGATGGATTCAACTCAGACAAGAAAAAACAGATATGTTTTTTGTTTTATTTTCATCACGAAATGGATTTAATACCAACACATGTACATAAGAAATATATTAACTTTTAATTTTTTTCGAAAAGAGTTCCATTTGTACCCTCTACTAAAATTTTAATTTTAATTTCGACTAGAAAAGCTTAAAAATGACGGAATCAAGCATTTTCAAAAAAAAAAAAAAAAAAAAAAAAAAAAAAAAAAAAAAAAATACATATAATTTAAAAAAGGGGGGAGGGGGTACGAAAAGGAACTCTTACCTTTTTCCATACTGTAGGATGCTTAAGAAAGTCTTAAAGCAATGTTAAACTGTTCCAATAACGTCGCGTCATACGCATATGTTTAGTTTCACATTATTGTATAAGGTTGTAAAACTCCAGAACGGACCTGTCGAAAGTTAAACACTAGACTTACGAAAAGATGTCGATGCTCAGCTGTCGAGCGGACAAAATGTTGGATAGTGGCCGAGATGTTGATAAGTAGGGGCCGAAACGCTACCAGTCGCCGACAAATTGTCGAGATGTAGCTTACGACAAACCGAGACGAGTTGCCGAATAGGCATTAATTTGTTAGTTTAGTGTTAGGGTTAGGGTTAAACTTTTGACAGTTCTGTACTGTACACATTAGGTTGTGAACTATATTTTAAAATGTCTTGAAGCTATTTACAACTTATTGTAATCTCCACGTTTTTAAAAACATATTTTAATATTTTGTTTCCGCAATTATTTATTGATAACATGACAAGAAACCTTGTAGGTAACATTTATAGATATGTAATGGGTTTTTATTAAGGCGCCCAAACAAAGTTTGGCGACTTATTGTTTTTGCACCGTTTCTTATTATTATTATTATTATTATATTTTATTATTCTTCCTCTTCTTCTTCTTCCGGCCATGAACTTGTCCAACCAATTTCTCGAAGACCGTTGGTCCAATCTTAACCAAACTTCACATGAAGGTTGATCCCATCTCCTCCCCCAGAGGCCGAGGTAAAATGCCCATGGGGTCATTAGGGGAGGGGCAGGAGGGCGGGGTCTTAAAAACAATAATGCTCAATTTTGCTATTTATACTATATTTTGTACTATAAAACCATATGTATTCATGATCAGTGTCTCAAGATGTACAAGTCTGTATCACAAAATTTTCCCGGGGGTATCAGGGAGGGTGGGGATGGGTGGGGCAGTGTGCTAACTTTTAAACGGTTAAGATCCCCATCCATAAACTATATATTCTGGTTCTACATGAAAAGTTGAATAGAGTGATACTAAAGAAAGTCCCATGGGGTCATTCTTGATTGAGAGTGGGGATGGGCGGGGCTTGGTACTAACTTTTAAATGGTTGATATCCCCATCCTGAAACTATATATTTTCCGGTTCGGCTTTTAAAGTTGAATAGAATGATACTGCAGAAATACAAATGACGTTATTCCAGAGGAGGGTGGGGACAGGCAGGGCTGGGTACTAACTTTTGATCAGTTGAGATCCCCACCCTAACATATATATTTTCTTATTCTTTATGAAAAGTTGAATAGATTGATACTTAAGAAAACCCATATGGTCATTCAATAGGAGGGTGGGGACAGGTAGGTCTAGGTACTAACTTTGAGATCCCCACCCTCAAGCTATCGTTTTCTTCATGGGATGATTGCTATCATTTTGTTTAAGAATTAAAACAGTAAGCATGAATTTTCATTGTTTAGGGTACTTAAGTAATCACTGATCCATGTCCAAAAGCTCGAAGCTAAACCTGTTTTTATAAGCAACACTAATGGTCAGTTATCCCTGGGGCATGATTCATTCAATTCGATAGAGTAGCTGCATTTAGTTGTCAATATGACATTACATGGGTAAATGCTTGGATTAATTTAAAATCATAACATCATTAGCTCATCAAAACAACAGGTTGTGATATTGGGTATAGGTGATGTCAGTCAACTTTGCCTATTGTTTGAATTTCAACCAATTGGATTCATGTACTACTTCTATATATAAAATTAAATCTCAATATTACAAGTTTAAAATTCTTGATTTTTATTTGTTTGGGCGCCTTATTTGTAATGATGCATCCATCATTACATTAGTACTCGTTATTGTTATTTTTTAATAAAATAATAACATATGAAACAGTTTAACTTGTATATAAAGACCACCCAAGGGAACCAGTAAAAGTGGCCCTTATGGTCAGGTGGCCTTTATATACAGGTTAAAATTGCTGTCGCCTCTTTGTCGTGGTGTCGTTGGTGTCGATGTGTAGGTTTTATCGTCATCGTCAACGATGTAGTGTCGACGACATCATAGTCAAAACTACAATATCTCTATGATCGTGAGTGGTTCCAAAGTGAAACTTGGAATACATATTAGGTAAAATTAATTGACCCTCACCTTCAATTAAGGTCATGTACCTTAATTGTGATTGAAAAATATGCAAATCTCGGCTATATAGTGTATATCTTTTCAAAGTGGTGCCTTTTGCGAGCCGGACCGCTTCGATTTGCAGTAAAAAGGGAGTCAACTCTTATATTCATTCATTCAAACTTTATTTCCCCCATAAGAGATTTTTTAACAAAAAATTATTAATAATATGTTACAAATAAATAGATAAAAATAGTTAAACGTGTATAAACTTAATTAAACACATGCAATATAAAGTAAGATGGAAGCGCGTGGCCTAGTGGTTAAGGCGTTGGACTCATGATTCGAAGATCTGGGTTCGATCCCTGGACCGGGCGATGTGTTGTGTCCTTGAGCAAGACACCTAATTTCACGTTGTTCCAGTTCACTCAGCTGAAAAATAAATGAGTACCAGCAAAATGCTGGGGGTTAACCCTGCGATGGACCGGCGTCCCATTCAGGGGAGAGTCTTGTACTCTCAGTCGCTTAACGCCACCGAAACCGGTATAAGCTCCGGCCTGATGGGCCTAATGGCTCGGGACAGATTTAACTTTTTAATATAAAGTAAGTAATACATATATACACATATATACTATATATAGTTAGGACAGTCTAGTTTGGGGGCTAAGCTTGTGTTTGGACCCTGCTGAGTAAACTTGTAACTGTCTGTAGTATTTTGCAGATACAGCTTGTATATAGATAAAGTTGTGAAACATAAAACATTTGTGGTCTATTTCGGCAAATTAAGTTAAACACATAAACTTCCAACAGGGCAGTGAGGCCGGGTGCTCTGGAAGGGTAAGCATCGTAAACGTCATCTAAACAGTTCAATGGTTAAATAACAATGTACATTGAAATTATACCCCCACGGTAAATTGATTGATGGATGAATGGATGGATGAATAGACAGTTTAATGGTCATGTTTACATTTTGCATTTTTAAAAATAATATTTTGATCTTTTGATCTTTAATTTTAAAACACACAATCCCACGTTAATATTGACAATCGTATTGAACAAATACATTATTGTCGATTGCGCTTAAAATGCAGTTCATTAAATTCCCATATCTTTCATGAAAATCCCATAGAAAACCCCAGTTATTTGTGTGGTCAAATTGAAAATACGGAACACTTTTTATTACACTGCCCTTTGTAACAGGATATTCGACGTTGTACTAAAGGACTTTGAATTGTCATTACAATTTCAGTATCGGTACATTGTTATATGGAGATAATTTACTAACACCAGAGGAAAATGCTGAAGTGTTTTTACACGTCCACGATTTCACTCGCCAATCCAAAAGATATCATTGAAAAACTATTCATACTCCATTGTTTTATGTGTGTATCTCTCTCTCTCTCTCTCTCTCTCTTCTCTCTCTCTTTCTCTCTGATAATCTACTGAATGCTTTACTGTGTATGCATTTAATGCTATGTTGCATAAATTGTTATATTATAGATACACAGGAAACTGGTTAATATAAGGGGTTTTACTCTTGTCTTAGGATTCTGATTTGTGAAATTTTGATTTTAAAATAAAATATTGTTTAAACTTAAACACAATAAATCATCACAAAAAATGTAAATATTTTGTATTAAATCATAAGATTATAGGTTATATATAAAAACTAATGTTTAATGAGTTAGAACCGGGAAGATGACTGTTTATTTATTGACCTGGGGGAAATAATGATGTCGGAATTTTTAATATCAAAGTTGTACATAAAAGCTAAGTTCCTTTAAATCATATGAAAGTAGATTTTCACACACTCACAGAGAGAGAGAGAGAGAGAGAGAGAGAGAGAGAGAGAGAGAGAGAGAGCATGTAGTCATAGAGATATGCAGTCATAGAGAGGCGAGGGAGGACACACACACACACCACACACACACACACACACACACACACACACACACTCTCTCTCTCTCTCTCTCTCTCGTATGTATGTGTGTTCTCTGTCTCTGTTGTGTGTTTTCATGAGAGAGAGAGAGAGAGAGAGAGAGAGAGAGAGAGAGAGATTAGGACAATTAATAGCTACATCGACTTCTTAGTAGGGACACCGCCAATATTGTGTGGCCAAAACTTACTTTTTTTGTTTGTTTTTTTATATTTTCAACAGAGTATGTTTAGTTTATGTTGAGGCATTTGACATTTTCCTTACAAAACTTTTGTCCCCTCATTGCAGGTAAAATGACTAGAGTATATTCTATTTGTTTCATATTACCCCTACTTTACATTGGTTAAAGAGAGAGAGAGAGAGAGAGAGAGAGAGAGAGAGAGAGAGAGAGAGAGAGTAATAAAATCTCACATTTTAAAATAGCCCATGCATAGATGTTAAACATACATCAGTACTAGTTGAAACATAATGAGAGAGAGAGAGAGAGAGAGAGAGAGAGAGAGAGAGAGAGAGAGAGAGAGAGAGAGCAATCATGGGGTGAGAGAAAATAAAAACTCACATTTTTAAAATAGCCTGTATAGAGATGTTAAACATACATCAGCACTAGTTGAAACATAATTGTGTATGATTATATGAGTTCAGCGTGTTTTAATAATCCTTATATATATATATATATTACAGACCTGTCGAAAGTTTTATACCCTTGCCGAGCCTGACCAAAGATTTAAAAGTGGGTAGTGACTGTTTTTTTCGCCATGCACTCGGCATTACGATATGAAAATTACGGTTCTTTCGGATGGGAACTTAAAATAAACGAGGTCCCGTGTCACGATGGGCTTGGTACGCTAAAGAACACTGCTGTATAATGCCATCAGCGCAACGCACAGACAAAATTTCTGCACTTTTGCCTTTAGCTGGCGACGTCTCGATATAAGTGAAATATTCTTGACTGGGACGTTAAACACTTTTACTCAACTCAACTCAACTCGAAAGTTTTACACTAAGCTAACGAATTAATGCCACAACTGCAGCTTTGTTTGCCTCCCGTTAGATGTGGGCAGATGCTTCCTAACTTTTAACGATGTTTTTGGTCACCAGCCATCCGTAACTTGTCTACTAGACAGCCAAGCTTCAACTCCAGTGTTAAACTTTCGACAGGTCTGTACTGTATATCTGGATCCCTCTGCAGACAAGCTTCGACTCCTTTTCCTAAGCTCGGTGTTAAACTTTCGACAGGCCTGTACTGTATATCTGGATCCCCCTGCAGCCAAAGCAACGACTACTTTTCGTAAGCTGTGTGTTAAACTTTTGACAGGTCTGTACTGTATATCTGCCCCCCCCCCCCCCTGCAGCCAAGCTTGGACTACTTTTCGTAAGCTCGGAGTTAAACTTTCGACAGGTCTGTACTGTATATCTGGATCCCCCTGCAGCCAAGCTTCGACTCCTTTTCCTAAGCTCGGTGTTAAACTTTCGACAGGCCTGTACTGTATATCTGGATCCCCTGCAGCCAAGCAACGACTCCTTTTCGTAAGCTCGGTGTTTACCTTTCGACAGGTCTGTACTGTATATCTACCCCCCCCCTGTAGCCAAGCAACGACTACTTTTCGTTAGCTCAGTGTTAACTTTTGACATGCCTGCACTGTATATCTGGGTCCCCCTGCAGCCAAGCTTCGACTCTTTTTCGTTACCTTAGTGTTAAACTTTCGACAGGCCTGAGCTGTATATTCAAATTTTTTTATATGCTTTTGGCGTAACAAATTTTTCAGGCTTTTGGCGGAAAAAATGAGAAAAAAACTATATCAAATGAAGCATTAAGATCCATTGTAGATTAAAAAATTATATAAAAGAAAACATGGCAAAATATTTAAAAAAATATATATTTTATATTCAAATTTCACACCCTTTTGGCGAAAAAGCATGAGAAAAACTACATCAATTGAGGTGTTAAGATCCATTGTAGATTAAAAAACTAAAAGAGAAAAAAACAGGCAAAATATTTCTTAAAAATGCAGCAAGGAGACAGACTTCAGGTGACAGATCTAAATTAGAGTGTGAAGAAAAACAGAAAGACAACAGATTAAAAAGGCACACAAACGTAGACAAACAACATTGACCTGTCCACTTGACCTTTCATGAGGAATATTCATATAGGACGATTCTGTTGACTGTTACCAAAATACTGTTGACTAATTTTGTCGATTGTATTTTCGCATTTTCTGTTTTTTGAGTTTAAATTTTGACCTCGGCATGTTTAAATTCGAAAAATATAGGCAAACAACATTGACCTGTCCGCTTGACCTTTCATTTATTATTCATATAAGAGGATAGTGTTAACTGTAAACCAAATACTGTTGACTAATTTAATCAATTGTATTTTTCGCATTTTCTGTTTTTTTTTGAGATTAACTTTTGACCTCGGTATGTTTAAATTTGACAAGTAAATCAAACAAACATTGACCTGTCCACTTGACCTTGCATTAAGAATATTCATATAGGTGGATTCTGCTAACTGTTAACAAAATTTTATCGATTGTATTTTTCCATTTTCTGTTTTTCAAAAAAAAAAAAAAAAAAAAAAAAAAAAAGTTTAATTTTTTACTTCGGCATGTTTAAATTGAAAGGTATAGACAAACAACATTGACCTGTCCGCTTGACCTTTCAATTAATATTCATATTGGAGGATAGTGTTAAGTGTAAACCAAATACTGTTGACTGATTTTATCGATGGTATTTTTCGCATTTTCTGTTTTTCATAAACGAAGTTAAAGTTTAATTTTTGACCTCGGTATGTTTAACTCGGACAAGTATAATCAAACAACATTGACCTGTCCACTTGACCTTTCATTAATAATTTTCATATAGGAGGGTCCATCCAATACTCTTGAGTTATTTTATCAATTCTATTTTTTGCATTTTTTATTATTCAAAACAAAATTCATGTTTAGTTTTTGACCCCCTTACAAGTAACAACATTGATCTGCCCGCGCGACCTTTCCTTTATAAAAAAATTTCATATTTTAGAGGATACTCTTAGCTGTATTGTCATATAAATTTTTTTCAATTTTCTGAATGAAATATTTAAAAATTTATATCATGACAGTCAACCCAATATTGTTAAATAACTTAATCAATTGTATTTTTTTTTTTTTGCATTTTCTGTTTTTCAAAACGAAATTAAAATTTATTTTTTACCTTTGCATGTTTTAACCTGACAAACATTTGTAATACGCATTGCATTTTTCAACTAATATCACATAATAACTCTAATAAAACCCTAGTCAGTCAAGATTTTCACTTATATCGAGACTTACATAATTACGATTCTCCGATAATAAAGGAAACTGGAGTGTTCGAAGGTATCGATCGAACACTGATCATAGAGAGAGAGAGAGAGAGAGAGAGAGAGAGAGAGAGTATAGTTTAAGTTTGAATTTATGGAAAAAGGAGCACCGAATCCGTTAAGAAATTAATTGTTATATTCCAACATTTCTTGGCAATGGATTTGATTTTTTAGTTTTGATGTGGAAGAAATACAGAAGTATATTTTTTATTATTATTAACACCTGTTTTCTTTCTAGCCTAAATATAACATTGAATGACCTATTACGTGATCTTATATGCTGTCTTTGTTTCGATAGGTATAGTTATTTTAGAGCGAAATCAGAGAGAGAGAGAGAGAGAGAGAGAGAGAGAGAGAGAGAGAGAGAGGGGATAATGTGTGTGTGTGTGTGTGTGACGAGAGAGAGAGAGAGAGAGAGAGAGAGAGAGAGAGAGAGAGAGAGAGTGTGTGTGTGTGTGTGTGTGTGTGTGAGAGAGAGAGTATATGTCTAATATAACATACAGTCAAACCTTTCTATAAAGCCACCCGAGGAAACCAGTAAAAGTGGCCTTAATGGGAAGGTGACCTTTACATACAGGTTTAAATAATATGAATAAAGAACAATTAGGATACAATTATACCGGCCTTTATAAGCAGGTGACCCTTATATAGAGGTGGCCTTTAGGGCAGGTTGGACTGTAAATATATATTAGTATATAAAACATAAACGAAACATAATAATCAAATCAAACAAAATTTTGATGGACTAAATATTACGTTTACTTATGAACAGACCTTTGTGATATAGCTTTGTTAGAGCGAAATCAGGACCAGAAAAGAAAGAAAGAAAGAGAGATAGATGGAAAGAAAAACGAACAAACGATTATTTGGTAAATTACCCAAAACAATAGATAATAATCAAAATAAAAAATACTAATGAACTATTACGTGTACTTACATGAAGTTCTTTGATTCGTGGCACTTAGTCTAAATATCCTCGTTTGACCCCTGATGATAAGGCCTTATCGCTGGCATACATAACATGGCTGACTTTAAACGAAGATAAATGCATTGCAACATATTTGAATGATCTAGCAACAAGCGTATGCGTTCGACAATTTCTGAGGCCACGTACAGGAACGCGATATGTTTTTTAATACATAAAAAGTTATTTTTGACAGTACGATAAAGGGAGATAATTACGCAATCGACTTGTGTGTATTCGATTTGATTCAGAGTTAAAGAATGAATGGATTGGAGTACAGTCAAACCTGTCTAAAAAGGCCACCCAAGGTAACCAGTAAAAGTGGTCTTTTATGAGCAGGTGGCCTTTATATACAGGTTCAAATAATATGAATAAAGAACAATTGGGATACAATTCTACTGGCCTTTATAAGCAAGTGGCCCTTATATAGAGGTGGTCTTTATAAACAGGTTGGACTGTAATGTGATTTTACGTCAACAATCAAGAAAATTTCACTTATATCGAGACGATCAATTCAGGATTTATGATGGAAATCAGAGTACCCGGACAAAAATCATCGACCTTGTCGAACTGACAAACTTCTAACACCGGGATCTTCCCGAATGTCGGGGTTCGAACGTAGGCAGTGATATACTGACCGCATCGATATAAGTGAAAGAATCTTGGACTTTGCGTTAAACGCCATTAAAACTCATTCCACCCCAAACCACGCTTGGAAGAGGAAAATACTAAGAATAATTAAAATAAGCAATTTTAGAGAGCTTATATATATATATATATATATGTGTGTGTGTGTGTGTATGTGTGTGTGTTTATCATAAAGTATTTAGGGTTACAAACCCAATATTACAATTATATTTATATATTTTACAAACCAGAGTGTACTGTATGATACAATCATAACCAGAATTTTTCCGCAATATACCAAAAAGTGGGAAACACATTCAATGTTTTACAACATTATAAATATTATTAGTGGTTTGCAATAAAAATTATGTTTTCCTAAAACATTTTATGAATTACGTATACATACAAGGGTGATTTTTTTTAGATATTTCACTTTTTAGACTTTTGGTCTAAAATCTAAAAGTCTAAAAACTCAAACCTATTCCGGATACTTGATTTATTAGGTTTTTAGTTAAAATTTTTAATATACAAAGTTTTAAAACGATTTAGAATTTAAATTGACAAGTAATACACGGCCTGTTGTTTGTTTGTTGTAAAACAATGTAAACTAATGGGTTTTTTTTTAATTTTAAAATGTGCGTAATTTCGGACATTGGACTTTTAAATAAGCGGAATGGTTGTAGCACTTGATTGCAAAACTAAATCATTAGGGCATATCACTGGACATTAACTCAGTGTACGTCCAAAGTCGGGAAATTTAAAAATCAGTGGTCTAAATATATAGGTTTTTTTGTTTGTTTTCATTTGCTGTTTTATTTACCTGTGAAATCTGTGGTTCGCTAAAAAACCGCTACTAATTGCACGACTAAATTATTAGGGCCCTCAACCACACCACTGAACATTTATTCTTGTACCCGTCCAAAGTAATAAGTGGTCAAAGATTTATACTGATGTATCGGATGAATTTTTTAAAATTTTATTTACCCACAACTCATTTATAATTATACAAGTCAGTTAGTCCAGGCATGGTGCAGCTAGTGCCGAGAGAAAACCACAAACCTTCGGCAAGCGAAATGGCATACTTAGACCTTTGATGTTGTATAGGGGCTTTGCTTTAAACCAATGTGGCATTAAAAATTCAAAACATTCTGGTTTGCGAAGTGGGAAAATTATCAAGGGTACAATTCGGAGTTTTTACCGTCATGAAAAGTGAGTTGCAGTTATCGGATTGGATTATAACAAGGTTTTTTTTTCGTGAAAGTGAGGTGGTGAAGTTATCGATTTCCATTATAATGAGGTTTTATTGTGGTGAAAAGTGAGTTGGTGAAGTTATATAGTTGCTTTATAACGAGGTTTTACTGTGGTGAAAAGTGAGTTGGTGAAGTTATCGGATTGCATTATAACGAGGTTTTACTGTGGTGAAAAGTGAGTTGGTGAAGTTATCGGATTGCATTATAACGAGGTTTTACTGTGGTGAAAAGTGAGTTGGTGAAGCTATCGGATTGGATTATAACGAGGTTTTACTGTGGTGAAAAGTGGTGAAGTTATCGGATTGGATTATAACGAGGTTTTACTGTGGTGAAAAGTGAGTTGGTGAAGTTATCGATTTCCATTGTAACGAGGTATTACTGTGGTGAAAAGTAAGGTGGTGAAGTTATCGATTTCCATTGTAACGAGGTTTAACTGTGGTGAAAAGTGAGGTGGTGAAGTTATATAGTTGCTTTATAACGATGTTTTACTGTGGTAAAAAAGTGAGGTGTTGAAGTTTTCTAGCTGCATTATAACGATTTTGGGTTCAAATGATTCTTAAGAAATCAACTCGTGAAATCAGAAGCTTTACTCTGCTTTTAAGCGAAATGTTATGGGTAACGAGGGGTATTATAACGAGGTTTAACTGTCGTGAAAAGTGAGTTGGTGAAGTTATCGGATTGCATTATAACGAAGTTTTACTGTACATATTTCTATGTCAATCAGCAGTAACCATACAATGCACAAGATAAAACACACCATAAAGAGATTACATCCTTTGTTGTAAAAGATAACGAGGTTAGTGACCTATATATCTGAGGTACTTAGAAATACTTATAATGTTACGTGCAAATTTCCGATTTAAATTTTAAAACGAGAGAGAGAGAGAGAGAGAGAGAGAGAGAGAGAGGTCAGCGACCCATAAATCTGAGGTACTTATTAATGTTTTTAATGTGAGTACTTATATAATTAGTAACCTGCTTGCAACTTTCCCATTAACGTTTGAGAGAGAGAGAGAGAGAGAGAGAGAGAGAGGTTCTAGCCGTTGTTCTGAAGACAATTATTAGCTCCATCAAAACCATTTTGGGTACACCGTGTTACGCCATGTTATGTAATAAATGTCAAATAATGTAATACCCACCTTGTAGTGTAATAATTTTCTCAGTGTAATGAAATAAAAATGTCGTGTAATATATGTAATAAAACTAGGTGTCGCGTAATGTAATATAAATCCCATGTAATGTAATAATTATTAGCCAACGAATTTGTTCCAACCACTGACCTTGACGTTGAACTTGAGCCGACTTTGTCAAAGACAAACTAATCTTGACCGCAGTTGAAGGTCACTGTCCTATATCTGAGTCCTTGGAAATACTTATTATGTTAGGACTATTATGACCTGCGTGCAAATTTCCGATTTATATGCTATAAAACTCTAGAGAGGGGAAAGGGGGTGACATTGTTGTTTATCTTATAAGCTGCTTCCGGTTCAATTTTGGCAGGTCTGCATATTAAATCATAATTTCTTTTCAGCCAGGCACCGGTTTCACTTTTATTCCTCAACTAAGATGTTCCTTAACTTAAATCTGACATAATTTCAAATCTTAATATTTTTTTATATTTTTTTATTTTAATAGATATTTAAAAAAGTATCATTTTGAAGATCACTTCTAGCTTAAAATATTTGAATTTAGTTTTGTCTAAAATATTTATTGCTAGTTAAAAAAAGATAACAAAGATTTGCTAATTTTCAGTTAAGGAAAATCTTAGTTAAGGAATGATTGTGAAACCGGAGCCTGATGTGGTCCAGACGTCTTCTGAGTGGTTAAGCGAAATCCTTGTGCGATAACAACGTGGTCTAAAGATGATGTTGGTGATGGTGTTGGTGGATTTGGAGATGAAGATGATGATGATGATTATTATAATTATTTCCGACCGATGGCAAGCGAACGGCTAACAACTCTCAAAATAGGATCTGTCATAGCGGGATTCGACTAGCTAGGCAGTGAGAGGCACCGTAATCAAAAACAAACATACTAATCCATGTCCGAATCATAATCCAGAAGCAAAGTAAACATTTTGGAACTGACAAGTTAGGTTTGACACGTGAACTTCCACCAGGAAAGTGAGGCCGGGTGCTCCGGAAGGGTAAACACCCCCTGTTTAGCTAGCTACACCCGCCACGTGTGTAATCAAAATTGTGTGAAAGGTACATGGAACTATGAGACGTCAAATATATCTAGGGCAATCCTGGACACAGAGACATCAAACTTATCAACAATACTGTGATGACGGCCATAAAACTTTTTGAGGGACTTGATAAGCCTTGGCTTGCAATATCCCTGAGTCAACAATTTATTTGCAAACAGCCTACTTCGTTGTACAAAGCCCCCGTAGTGGGAACACGCTCTACCATAGCGTATTAATTGGGAAACAAATACACCATAAGCAGGAGCAGGTATATTGCTGCATAAAAAGGGAAAGTTGACAATAGAAAATGTGAAGTCATCACGTTTGTCATAAAGTTTCAAATGTAGCCTTTCGTGTGCGTCACAAATAGTAATGAAGTTCACCGCCTCATGCTAGACGGGGAAAGTACAACGTCTAATGAACTCCGGGCTGCATTACGCTTTGACAATTTACGATGCTTCATGAAGTCCAATTATTGAGGCTGTAGACGAGAAGACAGTCGTTCAATTTTGAGAATGATTTTATTTTCAAATAACAAAAGATTTCTCGCCTGGAGCCTCAATCTGGGGACTTTATTCGGCCTTGGGTTTCATCAGGAGTTGTTACAACGCACTTTGACCGGTAAGCAGGCACTCTATACTACAAGCTTGGAACATGTGTTGCTAGTTCCAACCTCTCTGTGTATGGATATTTTAACAGTGTAAAGTAGAGACAAGTGAAATAAAAAAGTGGGGGACAATGTAAGATAAAAAGTGGGGACAATATGAAATTTGTAAGAAATATGTTAGGTCTTTTACCTACAATGTAAGAACATTTTCAGTATTTGAACATGGGGGCATTTCTGTTGGGGCAATCAAATCCCCATATAACCTAACCCTACTCTATTGTAAATAGCGTTTAAGAGCATTTCAACCAACGTACCGTAAATCTGGGGTCACAGGAGATGTCCCTACATTATTGGTGGTGTCCCCTCTATGCTTGTGATGGAGCTAATAATTTCCCTAGCTCAACAGCTGGAACATTTCTCTCTCTCTCTCTCTCTCTCTCTCTCTTCTCTCTCTCTCTCTCTCTCTCTCACACAACACACACCACACCACCACCACAAAAAAACCAATGATTTTCAATCACATTTTATTTTATAACATGTTTTATGAATTCTAATTTTTCGTAAAAAGTTGTATTAAATATAAATTTGTTGTAATATTCATCTCTAGTCCTGTTATAATGAAACTCCTCCATACAGTCCAATGCTATAGGCTGAAAATCCAAATGAAATTTATTGGTAAATAGTTGTGGTCTCTTGCTTAAGTCCGGCAAATCTCCCACACCAAATATACAAATTCCTCTGACAAGTTCACCATGACAAGGTGTAGTACCATACCAATTTTTAAATCTCGCCAGAAATGGTTTAGTGTTCCAATTTGTTTCTGGTTCACCTGAAAGAAAATTACAAAACTATGACAATAATTCTTAGGCCACGCCAACTCAATTTGTAGTTCTTCAGACCCGCCTACCTGTACATTTTAGGATAATGTCATATACCATTATTTAAATTCAACTATAAAATATTTTAAAAAAATGTATATGACAATGCATTTTTTGAATGTATATTATTAAATTCACAAAATGGTATATGACAGCAAAGAAAAAAATTATAAGTTTTCAATTCGTTTTCAGCATGTCCAAAATGTCCCGCTGGCAAGTTTTATTAATTTTTCCTACCTGCGTTGATTTTTCAATATCAATAGTTTTCTAGGACCGGCGATGTACGTTACCTGGCCCCGGTTTCACAATCATTCCTTAGCTAAGATTTTTCTTAACTTAAATCTTGCAAATTTTCAAATTTTTATAATTTTGTTAATTTTCAAGATATTCAGGAATTTAAAGTGTCATTTTTAAGATAACTTCTAAATTAAAACATTTGCGTTTAGTTTTGACAAACATATTCATCAGTAGTTTCAAAAAGTGATTCCGAAAATTTGCTAAATTTAAGTTAAGGAAAATCTTAGCTAAGGAATGATTGTGAAACTGGGGCCTGTGTTTGTATTCCGGCAATTCCATCGCCTGGACTGTGATATTAAATGTGAATTTTCCAGAACAGCGTATTCTGTGCTTTTGTGAGTAAAGATTTTGCAATTTCTGCATTTTCAGGCAATAACAATCTTTTTGTGTATTTGTTAACTTGCTCTCCTAGTTGAATTACGTTTTTCTAAAAAATATTCATTGAATTTCTAATAGCTCGCTCGCTTCTAAAAGCACCCGTGGAACTGAAAATGAATTTGGTGTGGTCTCGTATAAACAAACTTACTATGATTCAAAGGGAGATAACTCTTAGAAACTTAATGTATTCTAAACATTTATTAATGTAAGTGGAATTAAAATATTCATCATTTTGTCACATGAACCGAAAAAAACTCCCATGCTTTATTTTTTTATTTTAGTTGAGGCCTGTCCAAAGTTTAACACCACTGCGGTAGCTCAGTTGGTAGAGTGTTCGCTCCGTAAGTGGGAGGTGGTGGGTTCGATACCAAGCAGGGTCTGACCCAAGACTTAAAAGTGGACAGTGACTGTTTTTTCGCCAAGCACTCTGCATTATGAAATGAAAGTCACGGTTCTTTTGGATGGGAACTTAAAATAAACGAAGTCCCGTGCCACTGTGAGATTGGCACGCTAAAGAAAACTGCTGTATAATGCCATCAGCGCAACACACAAGCAAAATTTCTGCACCTTCGCCTATAGTTGGCGACGTCTCGATATAAGTGAAATATTCTTGAATGGGACGTTAAACACCATTCCTGAACTCAACTCCAACTCCGAACGAAATAGAGTTAAAGTTCCGTTGTCAAAATTGAATAATATTTGACTGAACTACTGCAGCTGTCGATATACAGTCAAGCTTGTCTATAAAGGCCACACAAGGGAATCAGTAAAAGTGGCCTTTATGGGTGGGTGGCCTTTATATACAAATTCAAATAATATGAATAATGAACAATTAGGATACAATTCTGTTAGCCATTATAAGCAGGTGGTCGCCCTTATATAGAGGTGGTTTTTAAGACAAGATTGGGAACCAGCGGCCTATCTGAGATGCTGAATTGGTACTGATTACTAAACTTAGTGTTAAACTTTCGACAGTCCTGTAATGCAGTTAATCAAAACTAATGTATAAGTATTATTTTATTTAGCGGAGTAATGATGTATTTAAGTACCAGTCAAGAATATTCTAGATTACTGATACAATAGAGTCGGTCATCTCTGAGATGACGGAGAAAACCGCAGTGCCTGGAGAAAACCTTTAACCTTTTGAAACAAATTGGATTTAAGGGCCCTTAACACTGAGTTATGTCCGAGTCAAGATATCGAGGCGGCCAGTTCTGAACCGGTGTAATTGAAGAATGGTGTTTTACGCTCTGATCAAGATTTTCTGTCCTATAACGAAGCAGCCAGTTCGTGGAAGATCAAGACCACCAACTTTAGCAAGCGAACTGAAAAAAAAAACTTTTTTTCAGGGTGGTATTCTTAATTCGTTGTCTGTGCTTTAGACTAATATGTCACATTGGCTCCCGATTGGGACACATTATTATACAGTATAACGAGAGTCCCCAAACCCTATATTTACTGGACATACCACCTTGTGCAATTTAATTAATGCATCAATTTATTTTGACAAGGGTACAGCCGAAAGTTTAACACTAAGCTAACAAATTAGTAAACTGGTTCCGATCCGGACAACAGATAGAGTTCTATATGTGGACATCTTTTCCGGCAGCTGCTATCTGTCTCTTGGAAGGTTTTTGGCCACTAGTTATTCATATCTTGGCCATCCGCAAGCTGAAATTACACTCCTTTTCGTTAGCACAGTGTTTAACTTTCGACAGGTCTGTACTGTATTACCAACTGACACATCGCTTATTTAAAGATCCAAAATTCCCTTGTTTCCAACCATACAGTGACAAGTTTCGCAAGTAAATTTTCAGAGATCAAGGAGCAAATTTTTACAGGTGGTGTTTTAAGTTTTCCCTTTTTATCTTGTTTTCAAAGAAATTAAATTCAATTTTTAAACTTCAAAATCTACACAATTATTTGATTTATATTTAGTGAAACAATTTATCATTCATGTGGCGTAATATAATGCCCTCCAAAAAGTACAGTATGAACAGACCTGTCAAAAGATTAACAATTAGTGCCGAATCGACAGGTAGTCTCGATCTGTGCGTTAGGTATGTCTCGGTAGGTTTTCTGCAACTGTCATAGATCTCTCGGTAGCTTTACGATAGCTAGCTATCTATAACTCGGCCAGTCGGTAGCAGAGCTAGCTATAGGACTTCTTTTTGTTAGCTTAATGTTAAACTTTCGCCGGGCGCATACTGTTAATGCACTGCCATACGTAAATTATTATACATGTACTTGTTTAAAATTGGTTACACACTGCCGATTGTTACAAAATTAAATTCTAGCGTGGCAACAAAATTCTGTTAAACTGAGTGTTTTGAACTTAAACAGGGTTTTAAATTTACATAATGGCTTGTGTATTCTACAATTTTATATTTATTTCTTCAGTTTGGGTTTATGGATACTTCAGGGTTGTAGGTTACTATGATGCATCCGAGGCTGTTGCCTAGGTAAAAATCAGAAATAGAAAATATGGTAGTCTCGATCTGTGCGTTAGGAGCGGTTAAATATCTCTCAGCAGATTTACGATCGCTAGCTATCCATAACTCGGCCAGTGGGTAGCCGAGCTTCGATTTTTTCGTTAGCTTAATGTTAAACTATCGACGGGCGTATACTGTCAATTCACTGCCATACATGTATATTTTAAAAACTGGTCAATCTTAGTTACAAAATTGAATTGTAGCGCGACAACAAAATTCTGTTAAGCTGAGTGTTTTAAACTTAAATTGTATTTTTAATATTGGTGTGGAGCTAGTCCGCAACAGGTGTGTATTGCAATTCGTTAGCTCATTGTTAAATGTTGGACATGGACAGGTGTGTACTGTAATTAGTTAGCTCATCGTTAAATTTTGGACAGGTTTGTAGTTCTATGTACAGACCAATAAGGGGCCTTACCTGTATAAGATCCGGGTATTTTTAGGTGAGGATTATGATTTAACGAGGAGAAAAAGGCTTCATCTGGAACGAGGATATGTTTGGTCCACTCCAGGAAATCTTTGGCTGTTTGATTATATATAGCGTATTCGACAAACTTCCTGTTAACAACAATATGTACAGATCCTTTCACGGGTGTAATTCCGTGTGGAGGCGGGTTCTTTTTCACGTCCCACCTGTCTTTATTTGCTCTGAAAAAAAACAACAAAATTTACGGTAAAAGTGTATATCCCACCTCTCACAAGTTTCTGTGAATTTCATTCGATAATGCTGGTCACGTGGTAATCTAATATGATCCATATCGGGTCAGGCCTGTTCTATATCTGGTCAGTATAAGAGTTATTTCCCCTGACAATCGTCAATGGCGCCCGCTTTGAAATAAACACGTCATTTTTATCACAGATGTTTACGGCTATTAATACGCACAGTAGTATAGATGTGGTGATATTGAAACAAAATATTTGATTTTCAAGGATGAAGGTGCAATTGATCCCTTTGACGGAAGTTACTAGTTAGTCAAATAGGGTATTATTTTCTATATTTGTCGGAAAGAATGCTTAACGATGGTATTTCCAACCCAGTCATCAGTCATATGTGGATGCATTCAAATTGGTTTTGTAAATAATGCATTGATGTTATCGGTATGATAAAATCGTTACACAGTGATTTACTGACCTTATAGTATGGTATGTGTGTATCGAGCTAAACAGAAGGTGCTTAACCTTCTGGAGCACCCGGACCTTGAAATATTAAAGAACTCAGAAAGTTGTTAAAACTGGCCACTGCACCGCAAAAATTTATACCCGTGAAAAAGTTTCTGTGTCTGAACCTTGAAATATCAAAGAACTCAGAAAGTTGTTAAAACTGGCCACTGCACCGCAAAAATTTATACCCGTGAAAAAGTTTCTGTGTCTGAACCTTGAAATATTAAAGAACTCAGAAAGTTGTTAAAACTGGCCACTGCACCGCAAAAATTTATACCCGTGAAAAAGTTTCTGTGTCTGAACCTTGAAATATTAAAGAACTCAGAAAGTTCTTAAAACTGGCCACTGCACCGCAAAAATTTATACCCGTGAAAAAGTTTCTGTGTCTGAACCTTGAAATATTAAAGAACTCAGAAAGTTGTTAAAACTGGCCACTGCACCGCAAAAATTTATACCCGTGAAAAAGTTTCTGTGTCTGAACCTTGAAATATTAAAGAACTCAGAAAGTTCTTAAAACTGGCCACTGCACCGCAAAAATTTATACCCGTGAAAAAGTTTCTGTGTCTGAACCGTGAAATATTAAAGAACTCAGAAAGTTGTTAAAACTTGTCACTGCATCGCGAACATTTATACCAGTGAATAAGTTTCTGTGTCTGAACCGTGAAATATTAAAAAACTCAAAAAGTTGTTAAAACTTGCCACTGCACCGCGAAAATATATACCAGTGAATAAGTTTTTGTGTCTGAACCGTGAAATATTATTGAACTCAGAAAGTTGTTAAAACTGGCCACTGCACCGCGAAAATATATACCAGTGAATAAGTTTCTGTTTCTGAACCGTGAAATATTAAAGAACTCAGAAAGTTCTTAAAACTGGCCACTGCACCGCGAAAATTTATACCCGTGAAAAAGTTTCTGTGTCTGAACCGTGAAACATTAAAGAACTCAGAAAGTTGTTAAAACTGGCCACTGCACCGCAAAAATTTTTACCAGTGAATAATTTTCTGTGTCTGAACCGTGAAATATTAAAGAACTCAGAAAGTTGTTAAAACTGGCCACTGCACCGCGAAAATTTATACCAGTGAATAAGTTTCTGTGTCTGAACCGTGAAACATTAAAGAACTTAGAAAGTTGTTAAAACTGGCCACTGCACCGCAAAAATTTATACCAGTGAATAAGTTTCTGTGTATAAACCGTGAAATATTAAAGAACTCAGAAAGTTGTTAAAACTGGCCACTGCACCGCGAAAATTTATACCAGTGAATAAGTTTCTGTGTCTGAACCGTGAAACATTAAAGAACTTAGAAAGTTGTTAAAACTGGCCACTGCACCGCAAAAATTTATACCAGTGAATAAGTTTCTGTGTATAAACCGTGAAATATTAAAGAACTCAGAAAGTTGTTAAAACTGGCCACTGCACCGCGAAAATTTATACCAGTGAATAAGTTTCTGAATATTAAAGAACTCAGAAAGTTGTTAAAACTGGCCACTGCACCGCAAAAATTTATACCAGTGAATAATTTTCTGTGTCTGAACCGTGAAATATTAAAAAACTCAAAAAGTTGTTAAAACTTGCCACTGCATCGCAAAAATTTCTACCCGTGAAAAAGTTTCTGTGTCTGAACCGTGAAATATTAAAGAACTCAGAAAGTTGTTAATACTGGCCACTGTATCGCAAAAATTTATACCAGTGAATAAGTTTCTGTGTCTGAACCGTGAAATATTAAAGAACTCAGAAAGTTGTTAAAACTGGCCACTGCACCGCGAAAATATATACCAGTGAATAAGTTTCTGTTTCTGAACCGTAAAATATGAAAAAACTCAGGAAGTTCTTAAAACTGGCCACTGCACCGCAAAAATTTATACCCGTGAAAAAGTTTCTGTGTCTGAACAGTGAAATATTAAAGAACTCAGAAAGTTGTTAAAACTGGCCACTGCACCGCAAAAATTTCTACCCGTGAAAAAGTTTCTGTGTCTGAACAGTGAAATATTAAAGAACTCAAAAGTTGTTAAAACTGGCCACTGCATCGCGAAAATTTATACCTGTGTCTGAACCGTGAAATGTTTAAAAACTTAAAAAGTTGTTAAAACTTGCCACTGCATCGCGAAAATTTCTACCCGTGAAAAAGTTTCTGTGTCTGAACCGTGAAATATTAAAGAACTCAGAAAGTTGTTAAAACTGGCAACTGCACCGCAAAAATAAGTTTCAGTGTCTGAACCGTGGAATTTGTTCCCCGCAGAAATAAAGAAATCTATATTATATGACAGCTATAATATACATGGAAATTCCCATTTATATAAATTTGAAAGTGTGAGACAGTGATCGTGTTTTAGGAACAAACGGTCTTGTGGTATTACTTTTTGTTATTAGAACCGTTCTACCCCTCTAGGGTTCTTGAAATTTTCACCAAATGTTGCAATTGGATAGATCTACCCATGGTTAAAAGTCCTAGATGGGGAAACGCATTTTCTCTGTGTACGCCACTTTAAACGTAGCAGGTCCTTACGAAATCACATATTAAAAGGTAAGTATGTCCTTCTGAGCTCTCGTAAGACCCGTTCTACCCCTCTAGGGTTCTTGAAATGTTCACCAAATGTTGCAATTGGATAGATCTACCCGTGGTTATAAGTCCTAGATGGGGAAACGCATTTTACGCCCTATGCGTAATTTCGTAATGACACTTAGAATCACGGTTCCTGTGGTCTTAATATACAGGTGGTCTTTATAAAAAGTTGTGTGCAATACCAGGTCGCCCTAAATATCAAATATTATAAAATGAAATGATGTTAGGATTAACCGTATTTAAATAAACTCGAATTGCCCGCTTGATGATATTTAAAAAAATTGCGGGCTAGAATTGCGGGCTAGCTTCACACCAGTCCTAAACGATCGTCTAGTGAAACCATTTGTAATTTAAACCATTTAGCCGGTATCTCTGCTGGTGGATGTTTCCCCCGAGGATATCACAAACTCATCAATAGGCAATACTTTTGTACTGTCAGAAATATACTATTTTCCCAATTTCCTTCTAGTTAAAATCTGAAAATCCTTTTTAAAAAACTAGGGTATACACCTGTAACAACGCATATTGAAGTCTGGACTTCATTAATCGTTGGGCTTCATTAGGAGTTGCTACACATGCCTTTCAAGTGTTTCCTTAGCTAAAGGTTAAATATTTTTTGGACTTTTGGATATTATTTCAACCTCTGGAAGCAAGTTTGGTTTCATAATTTTCGTCAAAGCACTACTGATGAGGAATGTATTCCGAAACAGCCGTCTAGTGCTGTAAAATTAAAACACGTATAATATGTAACAGTTACTTTAATTGTAAATTTTTAATCTACGTTGTTCCACATCTGTGAAATGAAACCCTATGGTTTGACAATTAAACCTTTCAAATTACAAATGGACATAGAATTGGTAAATAAAAATGTTTATAAAAACAAAAGTTAAAAAACAACAACAATATAATATAATAACTTCAAAAAGTTTGTTGCTCATGTACAAAAACAATGACATGAGTATAAAGTCTCTCTCATCCACCGTCTCCCGTAAATCACCCTCACTCCACATGGTGTCTCTCTCATCCACCGTCTCCCGTAAATCACCCTCACTCCACATGGTGTCTCTCTCATCCACCGTCTCCCGTAAATCACCCTCACTCCACATGGTGTCTCTCTCATCCACCGTCTCCCGTAAATCACCCTCACTCTACATGGTGTCTCTCTCATCCACCGTCTCCCGTAAATCACCCTCACTCTACATGGTGTCTCTCTCATCCACCGTCTCCCGTAAATCACCCTCACTCTACATGGTGTCTCTCTCATCCACCGTCTCCCGTAAATCACCCTCACTCTACATGGTGTCTCTCTCATCCACCGTCTCCCGTAAATCACCCTCACTCTACATGGTGTCTCTCTCATCCACCGTCTCCCGTAAATCACCCACTCCACATGGTGTCTCTCTGATCCACCATCTCCCGTAAATCACCCTCACTCCACATGGTGTCTCTCTGATCCACCGTCTCCCGTAAATCACCCTCACTCCACATGGTGTCTCTCTGATCCACCATCTCCCGTAAATCACCCTCACTCCACATGATTTTAAATCATACGTTCGGTGTATATTTTTACTAGCTTTTTTTATAAACACATTCATTCCATTTTAAAAAACTGTGTCATGTGGCGTCTTATTATGCAGTACAGACCCGACGAAAGTTTAACACTGCGGTAATAGAACCGAACTAGGTTGCTAAGTAGTCAAGATGTGGATACCAAGTGGTTGAAAAGCTACCGGGAGATACATAGCAGCTGCCGGGAGATAGATAGCATCTGCCGGGAGATAGATAGCATCTGTCGGGAGATAGATAGCAGCTGTCTGGAGATAGATAGCAGCTGTCTGGAGATAGATAGCAGCTGTCTGGAGATAGATAGCAGCTGTCTGGAGATAGATAACAGCTGTCTGGAGATAGATAGCAGCTGCCGGGAGATAGATAGCAGCTACCGGGAGATAGATAGCAGCTGTCGGGAGATAGATAGCAGCTGCCGGGAGATAGATAGCAGCTGTCTGGAGATAGATAGCAGCTGTCTGGAGATAGATAGCAGCTACCGGGAGATAGATAGCAGCTGCCGGAAGATAGATAGCAGCTGCCGGGAGATAGATAGCAGCTGTCTGGAGATAGATAGCAGCTGTCTGGAGATAGATAACAGCTGCCGGGAGATAGATAGCAGCTGCCGGGAGATAGATAGCAGCTACCGAGAGATAGATATCAGCTGTCGAGAGATAGATAACAGCGGTCGAGAGATAGATAGCAGCTGCCGGGAGATAGATAGCAGCTGTCTGGAGATAGATATCAGCTGTCGAGAGATAGATAGCAGCTGCCGGGAGATAGATAGCAGCTGTCGGGAGATAGATAGCAGCTGCTTGGAGATAGATAGCAGCTGTCGGGAGATAGATAGCAGCTGTCTGGAGATAGATAGCAGCTGTCTGGAGATAGATAGCAGCTGTCTGGAGATAGATAACAGCTGCCGGGAGATAGATAGCAGCTGTCTGGAGATAGATAGCAGCTGTCTGGAGATAGATAGAAGCTGTCTGGAGATAGATAGCAGCTGTCTGGAGATAGATAACAGCTGCCGGGAGATAGATAGCAGCTGTCTGGAGATAGATAGCAGCTGTCTGGAGATAGATAGCAGCTGCCGGGAGATAGATAGCAACTGTGTGGAGATAAATAGAAGCTGCCGGGAGATAGATAGCAGCTGTCTGGAGATAGATAGCAGCTGCCGGGAGATAGATAGCAGCTGTCTGGAGATAGATAGCAGCTGCCGGGAGATAGATAGCAACTGTCTGGAGATAGATAGCAGCTGCCGGGAGATAGATAGCAACTGTCTGGAGATAGATAGCAGCTGCCGGGAGATAGATAGCAGCTGTCTGGAGATAGATAGCAGCTGTCTGGAGATAGATAGCAGCTGTCGAGAGAGAGATAGCAGCTGTCGGGAGATAGATATCACCTGTCTGGAGATAGATAGCAGCTGTCAAGAGATAGATAGCAACTGTCTGGAGATAGATAGCAGCTGCCGGGAGATAGATAGCAACTGTCTGGAGATAGATAGCAGCTGCCGGGAGATAGATAGCAGCTGTCTGGAGATAGATAACAGCTGTCGAGAGATAGATAGCAGCTGCCGGGAGATAGATAGCAGCTGTCAAGAGATAGATAGCAGCTGTCTGGAGATAGATAGCAGCTGTCTGGAGATAGATAGCAGCTGCCGGGAGATAGATAGCAGCTGTCAAGAGATAGATAGCAGCTACCGGGAGATAGATAGCAGCTGCCGGGAGATAGATAGCAGCTGCCAAAAAGATATGGATTACCAAGGGCTGAGATGAGCTTTGGATTTGATACTTATTCGTTATATTAGTGTTAAACTTTCGACAGGCCTGTACTGTAATTTCCCGTAAAACCTGTTTGTTAAACTAAAAGCTCTTACTATATGTTCTCAACCACTAAACAAAACATTTAACTTGCACAATAAAACATTTATGATACAATGTACAATATCAATACATAAAATACGCACGTGTATATACGTTTACGAGTGTCAATGAGTGTATTTTACACCCTTTTAAACAGCGAATTTATAGTTTTCAGACCCCTCCAGTTAATCTTAGACATTCAGGCTTCTGTTCTTGCTTTTTATTTTTATATTTTGTTTCCATTCTATGTCGCAATAATATTTTTGTTAAATGTTCGTTATATCTATCCTATACATGTACATGAAGCTTATTGCGTCGGATTATTATACCCCGCTTAAAAAGTGGGGGTACATAGTGATAGGGTGTCCGTCCGTGTGTCCGTCCGTCCTTCCGTTACACCTTAGGGTACCTATCTCTTGTCCGCAACTCCTCCCAAACCCTTCAATGGATTTTCATGAAACTTTCGCACAATCTTTGTGATATAATGTAGATGTGACCGCCTATTTAAAATTTTGATCCGATGGATTTTTTTATGTGGGGGAGCGGGAGTATTTTTTCGAGCTTGTGGCTCAAAGTTTTTCTAGTTTTGTTTTATTTTCCTTTATTTACTTTGAAGCAATGCTTACTAGATCTATACAAATCGCAATTTTTATCTTATAAAACTAATAAAAACTATATCAGTGGAAGATATTCCATAAAATACCTACCACTAAAATTTATATTTTGACATTTTAAACATTTCTGTGAAGATATTTTCAAATAATTTTACATAGAATTTAGTTGGGATGGGATGGTAACAAAATGTAAACCTAATAACATATCAGTGTTTATGTACAAGTTTCATTTGTATCACTGTGGTGTTAAGAGCTAGATACAGCAGGAGCTCTATACGTCACTACAAAGCTATTTACGTATACGTTATCGAGCCATGTTAAAAATTTCTGCGAAAAATATTTCAAAAAATTACATCGAATTTTGTTGGTATGGGGGAGAGTAACAAAAGGTAGTCCTACCATATATGTTTTCATGTACAAGTATTAATTGTAGCATGCATTAAACTGTTTATCTTCTGAAACTACTTTGTACTCTCCTATTAAAGGATCGAACCGACTGTTCAATTTCAGAAATCGTTAATTTTTTACATCGACAATAACATCGACAACGACAAAGGCAACAAAACGACGAAATGAACATCGATCTGAATTGTCGATTTGTAAGAATGTAAATCCAAATATTCATGCATGCTCCGGCTTGGAAACAAACGGTCTCTATTTCAAGAAACAAAGAACTTGATTTGTCACTGCATGACAAAAAGTTTGAGGACTTTCCAAGTGCACACCAAAACTGCATCAAGCGTGGTATCTCGGCTATGATACACGTTATTAAAATCATTATAATCATAATGGTGTTTCTTTTCTTTGTCTCTTGCTCTTCTCCACTCTCTGTGTCTAGGCTTGGTTTCTTTCTACAGCAAAGGTTTAAAACAAGCATGACTGTGACAGCCAACATCAAACAACAGCATACAAAGTTAAGCTATTACCTGCATTAACAAAGGTATCGAGTCTTGACTGCATGCTTGGATGTTTGAGTAAACACGTGTTTTCTTCGTGACCTGAAAACATATCCTCATTTCGTCTGAAAGTGATTCTGGTTAATATGACTGTAGAAGCCATTAAAACCACACCAACCACTAGCACGCACATAGATGTTGTTTCCATGGAAACGTAATTAGCCCCTCGAACTGGACATGAAACGCTGATAAAGTGTTGTATCCCAAGCATGGTCGAGTATAAAACAGAAAGAGAATGAAAGAAAAACGACAAAATTTTAAAAATCACGTCTATTATGCACATTGGGTAAGGAACATGGCCGTCATCATGACGTAGTACTTAGTAAAGGGAAGCAATCCATTTGTTGCCAGTCCAGTAATAGTGTCTGATATTGCAATTCCAACCATAACTATTGTAGTTGAATTCCACGGTATTTTCTTTGTAAATATGTGTAATACTATTATATTGACAATCAGGGTAACATACGAAAGTATTGGATTCAGGATTCGCATCCATGGCGTCGAGGGCAAGGCTATACCATAAAGAGTAAAGGCACCTATGTCTGTAAACGTTGTTGTACTTTCAGAAAACATTGTGGCGAAACTACAAATTGTCTAGGAGTGTCGATTTTTATGTATTATTGTTAATGGCACAACAGCAAATTTAAGGTTATATCATATATAGTAAAGGCACCTATGTCTGCAGCTGTTGTTGTACTTTCATGAATCTGTGACACCGAAACCATAAAGAATCCAATAATCAAACTATGTATATATTATTGTTGATAATAAAACAGCAAATTTACGTACTATCGAATAAATGTTCACCTAAACAGACTCTCGCGTTACACCATTCAGATATGCGAATTGGCAAAACAAACTTCTATGCTACAAAAAATGGTGAGACACGTTACGCCATTCATCTGGATGTTCAAATTATTGCGACACTTTTAATTAAATCTGTTTCATTACCTTTTGCTATGTCTTGCATATCAACTTAATATTTTGAAGTCAAATACAATTTCTTTCATATTTATCTTGATAGACGTTTTTCGACGTTTGCAGAAAATTTCCTTGTAAAACGTCGTGATTTAGCTGTCGTGAACAAATTGTGTGTTCTATTGTTAAATGTTGGACAGCCACTCATTATCCACTGTATTGTAAATTCCAGTAATTTCTGAAAATGGGCCGGTATATTTGATTATATAACAATCCATATAATTGTTTAACACCAAACAATTGTTAAGTGCTTCGCTTCCTCGTTTATAAAGCCTTTCAAGATGGCTGTAATTTATTTCTTTATTAATCGACTGATTAATAATCCACTTATAGATTCACATAAATAAATAAACAACACTAATAGATTCACAATAACATTCTCAGTTCCTACAGAAATTATAAACATCGTTTGTTAGTGGTAGTTATACTCGGAGCTTCACAAGTGTTCAACCAACATCCCTCGAAACATTGTTTTTAAAATCCTCATAATTTAATTAAAATTTGTTTATACAACAGAACACAATACAAAACAATGGAGACCACGTGGTCAATTTTTTTTCTTTATACCTCAATAAAAAAGAGATTAGCTCCGCCCACTTGCCCCGTTTTGGCGGATTTAACCGGAACTTCTTCATGTTTACATCTACAATATACATCACTATGAATGAGCTCACGATTATAAAAAAAACAATCGGGTCATATTCATCCGCCTCATGATGACTATCGATGTAGATATTATTAAACTTGATTTAAATGTTTCAGATTTTTTTTAATTTCTTGAATAATTAAAGAATGTCTAAATTAAATTATAAGGAATAACTGTGACATTATTTTTTATTGGTGTATAAAAGAAAAAACGATTTGCACACTTTGAATAATGCGCTACGCGCATTATCCAGTGTGCAAATCGTTTTTTCTTTTATACACCAATAAAAAAAATAATATCACAGTTATTCCTTAAGTATATCGGGAGTCTTAATTCTGTTCGGTCGTACATGATAAGTTCCTCCCATTATTATCACGATACTTAAAACATCACGAGTCTGTACGTTTTAAATACCCAACAACAATGATATTAAGTACAATGCGCTTTGTCCATAGTTGTTTTATAGAAACATTTATATTAATGTTTGAGAAAATTGTACAAAAACGGTATTACATAAGTACAAGTCTCGCCATGTGTTCAACCAGCGTTTTGCAATTTCGGGTATAAAATAGGCATGAAGAGTAACCACGTCAAGTGACGTCACTAAACACTTCACTTCTTGTCTAAATTTATAAACTAACCACACTATCATCGGTTACAAAACCATAAACTGCAAACCCTATAACAAGGTTACTCGTTAGTTGCATCTTTAGAAAACACTTTGTTGTGTTTATATCTGTAGCAATTATATGGTCTAACGACTTATGAAAACAAGCATTTACCAGCCTACAAATGAACTTGGCATTTGATTGAAGATTGATTTAATGGATGCAGTTGGTTTTTCGAATCGTTTTGGGATGGTGTTTGACGTTTGTTTGAGCACGAATTGCAATTGTATCTAATATGGCATCTGATAAATACTAAAACCTTTAAAATATTAATATACGTACATTGGTACATATGCAGTACAGACCTGTCAAAAGATAAACACTGAGCCAATGTAATCAAAAACAAAAATACTGATCCATGCCTGAATCACAATCCAGAAGCAAAGTAAAATCTTTGAAACTGACAAGTTAGGTTAAACAAGTGAACTTAAACCAGGGAAGTGAGGCCAGGTGCTCCGGAAGGGTAAGCACCTCCTGTTTAGCTAGGTACACCCGCAACGTGTGTAATCAAAATTGAGAGTGAAAAGAACATGAAACTATTGAACGACAAATATATCCACGGTAATCCTGGACACAGAGACATCAAACTTATCAACAATACTAGTGGAACCCTACCACCGAGCGGTAATCCTGGACACAGAGACATCAAACTTATCAACAATACTAGTGGAATCCCTACCACCGAGCGGTAATCCTGGACACAGGACATCAAACTTATCAACAATACTAGTCGAACCCCTACCACCGAGCGGTAATCCTGGACACAGAGACATCAAACTTATAATAATTCTAGTCGAACCCCTACCACCGAGCGGTAATCCTGGACACAGAGACATCAAACTTATCAACAATACTAGTGAACCCCTACCACCGAGCGGTAATCCTGGACACAGAGACATCAAACTTATCAACAATACTAGTGAACCCCTACCACCGAGCGGTAATCCTGGACACAGAGACATCAAACTTATCAACAATACTAGTCGAACCCCTACCACCGAGCGGTAATCCTGGACACAGAGACATCAAACTTATCAACAATACTAGTGGAACCCCTACCACCGAGCGGTAATCCTGGACACAAGACATCAAACTTATCAACAATACTAGTCGAACCCCTACCACCGAGCGGTAATCCTGGACACAGAGACATCAAACTTATCAACAATACTAGTGAATCCCTACCACCGAGCGGTAATCCTGGACACAGAGACATCAAACTTATCAACAATACTAGTGAATCCCTACCACCGAGGTAATCCTGGACACAGAGACATCAAACTTATCAACAATACTAGTCGAATCCCTACCACCGAGCGGTAATCCTGGACACAGAGACATCAAACTTATCAACAATACTAGTCGAATCCCTACCACCGAGCGGTAATCCTGGACACAGAGACATCAAACTTATCAACAATACTAGTGAATCCCTACCACCGAGCGGTAATCCTGGACACAGAGACATCAAACTTATCAACAATACTAGTGGAATCCTACCACCGAGCGGTAATCCTGGACACAGAGACATCAAACTTATCAACAATACTAGTGGAACCTCTACCACCGAGCGGTAATCCTGGACACAGAGACATCAAACTTATCAACAATACTAGTCGAACCCTACCACCGAGCGGTAATCCTGGACACAGAGACATCAAACTTATCAACAATACTAGTGGAACCCTACCACCGAGCGGTAATCCTGGACACAGAGACATCAAACTTATCAACAATACTAGTGGAATCCCTACCACCGAGCGGTAATCCTGGACACAGAGACATCAAACTTATCAACAATACTAGTCGAACCCCTACCACCGAGCGGTAATCCTGGACACAGAGACATCAAACTTATCAACAATACTAGTCGAACCCTACCACCGAGCGGTAATCCTGGACACAGAGACATCAAACTTATCAACAATACTAGTGAATCCCTACCACCGAGCGGTAATCCTGGACACAGAGACATCAAACTTATCAACAATACTAGTCGAACCCCTACCACCGAGCGGTAATCCTGACACAGAGACATCAAACTTATCAACAATACTAGTGGAACCCTACCACCGAGCGGTAATCCTGGACACAGAGACATCAAACTTATCAACAATACTAGTCGAACCCCTACCACCGAGCGGTAATCCTAGACACAGAGACATCAAACTTATCAACAATACTAGTCGAACCCTACCACCGAGCGGTAATCCTGGACACAGAGACATCAAACTTATCAACAATACTAGTGAACACCTACCACCGAGCGGTAATCCTGGACACAGAGACATCAAACTTATCAACAATACTAGTCGAACCCCTACCACCGAGCGGTAATCCTGGACACAGAGACATCAAACTTATCAACAATACTAGTCGAACCCCTACCACCGAGCGGTAATCCTGGACACAGAGACATCAAACTTATCAACAATACTAGTGAACCCCTACCACCGAGCGGTAATCCTGGACACAGAGACATCAAACTTATCAACAATACTAGTGAATCCCTACCACCGAGCGGTAATCCTGGACACAGAGACATCAAACTTATCAACAATACTAGTGGAATCCCTACCACCGAGCGGTAATCCTGGACACAGAGACATCAAACTTATCAACAATACTAGTGAACCCTACCACCGAGCGGTAATCCTGGACACAGAGACATCAAACTTATCAACAATACTAGTGGAACCCCTACCACCGAGCGGTAATCCTGGACACAGAGACATCAAACTTATCAACAATACTAGTGGAACCCTACCACCGAGCGGTAATCCTGGACACAGAGACATCAAACTTATCAACAATACTAGTCGAACCCCTACCACCGAGCGGTAATCCTGGACACAGAGACATCAAACTTATCAACAATATAGTCGAACCCCTACCACCGAGCGGTAATCCTGGACACAGAGACATCAAACTTATCAACAATACTAGTGGAATCCCCTACCACCGAGCGGTAATCCTGGACACAGAGACATCAAACTTATCAACAATACTAGTGGAATCCCTACCACCGAGCGGTAATCCTGGACACAGAGACATCAAATTATCAACAATACTAGTGGAATCCCTACCACCGAGCGGTAATCCTGGACACAGAGACATCAAACTTATCAACAATACTAGTGGAATCTCTACCACCGAGCGGTAATCCTGGACACAGAGACATCAAACTTATCAACAATACTAGTGGAATCTACCACCGAGCGGTAATCCTGGACACAGAGACATCAAACTTATCAACAATACTAGTGGAATCCCTACCACCGAGCGGTAATCCTGGACACAGAGACATCAAACTTATCAACAATACTAGTGGAACCCTACCACCGAGCGGTAATCCTGGACACAGAGACATCAAACTTATCAACAACTAGTGGAACCCTACCACCGAGCGGTAATCCTGGACACAGAGACATCAAACTTATCAACAATACTAGTGGAACCCTACCACCGAGCGGTAATCCTGGACACAGAGACATCAAACTTATCAACAATACTAGTGGAATCCCTACCACCGAGCGGTAATCCTGGACACAGAGACATCAAACTTATCAACAATACTAGTCGAATCCCTACCACCGAGCGGTAATCCTGGACACAGAGACATCAAACTTATCAACAATACTAGTGGAATCCCTACCACCGAGCGGTAATCCTGGACACAGAGACATCAAACTTATCAACAATACTAGTGAACCCTACCACCGAGCGGTAATCCTGGACACAGAGACATCAAACTTATCAACAATACTAGTGGAACCCCTACCACCGAGCGGTAATCCTGGACACAGAGACATCAAACTTATCAACAATACTAGTGGAATCCCTACCACCGAGCGGTAATCCTGGACACAGAGACATCAAACTTATCAACAATACTAGTGGAATCCCTACCACCGAGCGGTAATCCTGGACACAGAGACATCAAACTTATCAACAATACTAGTGGAACCCTACCACCGAGCGGTAATCCTGGACACAGAGACATCAAACTTATCAACAATACTAGTGGAACCCCTACCACCGAGCGGTAATCCTGGACACAGAGACATCAAACTTATCAACAATACTAGTGAATCCCTACCACCGAGCGGTAATCCTGGACACAGAGACATCAAACTTATCAACAATACTAGTGGAATCCCTACCACCGAGCGGTAATCCTGGACACAGAGACATCAAACTTATCAACAATACTAGTGAATCCCTACCACCGAGCGGTAATCCTGGACACAGAGACATCAAACTTATCAACAATACTAGTGAACCCTACCACCGAGCGGTAATCCTGGACACAGAGACATCAAACTTATCAACAATACTATGGAATCCCTACCACCGAGCGGTAATCCTGGACACAGAGACATCAAACTTATCAACAATACTAGTGGAATCCCTACCACGAGCGGTAATCCTGGACACAGAGACATCAAACTTATCAACAATACTAGTGGAATCCCTACCACCGAGCGGTAATCCTGGAACAGAGACATCAAACTTATCAACAATACTAGTGGAACCCTACCACCGAGCGGTAATCCTGGACACAGAGACATCAAACTTATCAACAATACTAGTGGAATCCTACCACCGAGCGGTAATCCTGGACACAGAGACATCAAACTTATCAACAATACTAGTGGAACCCTACCACCGAGCGGTAATCCTGGACACAGAGACATCAAACTTATCAACAATACTAGTGGAACCCCTACCACCGAGCGGTAATCCTGGACACAGAGACATCAAACTTATCAACAATACTAGTGGAACCCTACCACCGAGCGGTAATCCTGGACACAGAGACATCAAACTTATCAACAATACTAGTGGAACCCTACCACCGAGCGGTAATCCTGGACACAGAGACATCAAACTTATCAACAATACTAGTGGAATCCCTACCACCGAGCGGTAATCCTGGACACAGAGACATCAAACTTATCAACAATACTAGTGGAACCCCTACCACCGAGCGGTAATCCTGGACACAGAGACATCAAACTTATCAACAATACTAGTGGAACCCCTACCACCGAGCGGTAATCCTGGACACAGAGACATCAAACTTATCAACAATACTAGTGGAACCCTACCACCGAGCGGTAATCCTGGACACAGAGACATCAAACTTATCAACAATACTAGTGGAACCCCTACCACCGAGCGGTAATCCTGGACACAGAGACATCAAACTTATCAACAATACTAGTGGAACCCTACCACCGAGCGGTAATCCTGGACACAGAGACATCAAACTTATCAACAATACTAGTGGAATCCCTACCACCGAGCGGTAATCCTGGACACAGAGACATCAAACTTATCAACAATACTAGTGGAACCCCTACCACCGAGCGGTAATCCTGGACACGGAGACATCAAACTTATCAACAATACTAGTGGAATCCCTACCACCGAGCGGTAATCCTGGACACAGAGACATCAAACTTATCAACAATACTAGTGGAACCCCTACCACCGAGCGGTAATCCTGGACACAGAGACATCAAACTTATCAACAATACTAGTCGAACCCCTACCACCGAGCGGTAATCCTGGACACAGAGACATCAAACTTATCAACAATACTAGAGGAACCCTACCACCGAGCGGTAATCCTGGACACAGAGACATCAAACTTATCAACAATACTAGTGGAATCTACCACCGAGCGGTAATCCTGGACACAGAGACATCAAACTTATCAACAATACTAGTGGAATCCCTACCACCGAGCGGTAATCCTGGACACAGAGACATCAAACTTATCAACAATACTAGTGAATCCCTACCACCGAGCGGTAATCCTGGACACAGAGACATCAAACTTATCAACAATACTAGTGGAACCCTACCACCGAGCGGTAATCCTGGACACAGAGACATCAAACTTATCAACAATACTAGTGAACCCTACCACCGAGCGGTAATCCTGGACACAGAGACATCAAACTTATCAACAATACTAGTGGAATCCCTACCACCGAGCGGTAATCCTGGACACAGAGACATCAAACTTATCAACAATACTAGTGGAATCCCTACCACCGAGCGGTAATCCTGGACACAGAGACATCAAACTTATCAACAATACTAGTGGAATCCCTACCACCGAGCGGTAATCCTGGACACAGAGACATCAAACTTATCAACAATACTAGTGGAATCCCTACCACCGAGCGGTAATCCTGGACACAGAGACATCAAACTTATCAACAATACTAGTCGTACCCTACCACCGAGCGGTAATCCTGGACACAGAGACATCAAACTTATCAACAATACTAGTGAATCCCTACCACCGAGCGGTAATCCTGGACACAGAGACATCAAACTATCAACAATACTGGTGGAATCCCTACCACCGAGCGGTAATCCTGGACACAGAGACATCAAACTTATCAACAATACTGGTGGAATCCCTACCACCGAGCGGTAATCCTGGACACAGAGACATCAAACTTATCAACAATACTGGGAATCCCTACCACCGAGCGGTAATCCTGGACACAGAGACATCAAACTTATCAACAATACTAGTGGAACCTCTACCAAAGAGCGGTAATCCTGGACACAGAGACATCAAACTTATCAACAATACTAGTGGAACCCTACCACCGAGCGGTAATCCTGGACACAGAGACATCAAACTTATCAACAATACTAGTCGAATCCCTACCACCGAGCGGTAATCCTGGACACAGAGACATCAAACTTATCAACAATACTAGTGGAATCCCTACCACCGAGCGGTAATCCTGGACACAGAGACATCAAACTTATCAACAATACTAGTGGAATCCCTACCACCGAGCGGTAATCCTGGACACAGAGACATCAAACTTATCAACAATACTAGCGAACCCTACCACCGAGCGGTAATCCTGGACACAGAGACATCAAACTTATCAACAATACTAGTGGAATCCCTACCACCGAGCGGTAATCCTGGACACAGAGACATCAAACTTATCAACAATACTAGTCGAACCCTACTACCGAGCTAATCCTGGACACAGAGACATCAAACTTATCAACAATACTAGTGGAATCCCTACCACCGAGCGGTAATCCTGGACACAGAGACATCAAACTTATCAACAATACTAGTGGAATCCCTACCACCGAGCGGTAATCCTGGACACAGAGACATCAAACTTATCAACAATACTAGTGGAATCCCTACCACCGAGCGGTAATCCTGGACACAGAGACATCAAACTTATCAACAATACTAGTGGAATCCCTACCACCGAGCGGTAATCCTGGACACAGAGACATCAAACTTATCAACAATACTAGTGGAATCCCTACCACCGAGCGGTAATCCTGGACACAGAGACATCAAACTTATCAACAATACTAGTGGAATCCCTACACCGAGCGGTAATCCTGGACACAGAGACATCAAACTTATCAACAATACTAGTGGAATCCCTACCACCGAGCGGTAATCCTGGACACAGAGACATCAAACTTATCACAATACTAGTGGAATCCCTACCCGAGCGGTAATCCTGGACACAGAGACATCAAACTTATCAACAATACTAGTGGAACCCTACCACCGAGCGGTAATCCTGGACACAGAGACATCAAACTTATAACAATACTAGTGGAATCCCTACCACCGAGCGGTAATCCTGGACACAGAGACATCAAACTTATCAACAATACTAGTGGAATCCCTACCACCGAGCGGTAATCCTGGACACAGAGACATCAAACTTATCAACAATACTAGTCGACCCCTACCACCGAGCGGTAATCCTGGACACAGAACATCAAACTTATCAACAATACTAGTGGAATCCCTACCACCGAGCGGTAATCCTGGACACAGAGACATCAAACTTATCAACAATACTAGTGGAATCCCTACCACCGAGCGGTAATCCTGGACACAGAGACATCAAACTTATCAACAATACTAGTGAACCCCTACCACCGAGCGGTAATCCTGGACACAGAGACATCAAACTTATCAACAATACTAGTGGAATCCCTACCACCGAGCGGTAATCCTGGACACAGAGACATCAAACTTATCAACAATACTAGTGGAATCCCTACCACCGAGCGGTAATCCTGGACACAGAGACATCAAACTTATCAACAATACTAGTGGAATCCCTATTACCGAGCGGTAATCCTGGACACAGAGACATCAAACTTATCAACAATACTAGTGGAATCCCTACCACCGAGCGGTAATCCTGGACACAGAGACATCAAACTTATCAACAATACTAGTGGAACCCTACCACCGAGCGGTAATCCTGGACACAGAGACATCAAACTTATCAACAATACTAGTCGAACCCTACCACCGAGCGGTAATCCTGGACACAGAGACATCAAACTTATCAACAATACTAGTGGAATCCCTACCACCGAGCGGTAATCCTGGACACAGAGACATCAAACTTATCAACAATACTAGTGGAATCCCTACCACCGAGCGGTAATCCTGGACACAGAGACATCAAACTTATCAACAATACTAGTGGAACCCTACCACCGAGCGGTAATCCTGGACACAGAGACATCAAACTTATCAACAATACTAGTGGAATCCCTACCACCGAGCGGTAATCCTGGACACAGAGACATCAAACTTATCAACAATACTAGTGGAATCCTACCACCGAGCGGTAATCCTGGACACAGAGACATCAAACTTATCAACAATACTAGTGGAATCCCTACCACCGAGCGGTAATCCTGGACACAGAGACATCAAACTTATCAACAATACTAGTGGAATCCCTCTACCACCGAGCGGTAATCCTGGACACAGAGACATCAAACTTATCAACAATACTAGTGGAATCCCTACCACCGAGCGGTAATCCTGGACACAGAGACATCAAACTTATCAACAATACTAGTGGAATCCCTACCACCGAGCGGTAATCCTGGACACAGAGACATCAAACTTATCAACAATACTAGTGGAATCCCTACCACCGAGCGGTAATCCTGGACACAGAGACATCAAACTTATCAACAATACTAGTGGAATCCCTACCACCGAGCGGTAATCCTGGACACAGAGACATCAAACTTATCAACAATACTAGTCGAACCCTTCCACCGAGCGGTAATCCTGGACACAGAGACATCAAACTTATCAACAATACTAGTCGAACCCCTTCCACGAGCGGTAATCCTGGACACAGAGACATCAAACTTATCAACAATACTAGTGGAATCCCTCTACCACCGAGCGGTAATCCTGGACACAGAGACATCAAACTTATCAACAATACTAGTCGAACCCCTTCCACCGAGCGGTAATCCTGGACACAGAGACGTCAAACTTATCAACAATACTAGTGGAATCCCTCTACCACCGAGCGGTAATCCTGGACACAGAGACATCAAACTTATCAACAATACTAGTGGAATCCCTACCACCGAGCGGTAATCCTGGACACAGAGACATCAAACTTATCAACAAACTAGTCGAACCCCTTCCACCGAGCGGTAATCCTGGACACAGAGACATCAAACTTATCAACAATACTAGTGGAATCCCTACCACCGAGCGGTAATCCTGGACACAGAGACATCAAACTTATCAACAATACTAGTGGAATCCCTACCACCGAGCGGTAATCCTGGACACAGAGACATCAAACTTATCAACAATACTAGTCGAACCCCTTCCACCGTGCGGTAATCCTGGACACAGAGACATCAAACTTATCAACAATACTAGTGGAATCCCTACCACCGAGCGGTAATCCTGGACACAGAGACATCAAACTTATCAACAATACTAGTCGAACCCCTACCACCGAGCGGTAATCCTGGACACAGAGACATCAAACTTATCAACAATACTAGTGGAACCCCTACCACCGAGCGGTAATCCTGGACACAGAGACATCAAACTTATCAACAATACTAGTGGAATCCCTACCACCGAGCGGTAATCCTGGACACAGAGACATCAAACTTATCAACAATACTAGTGGAATCCCTACCACCGAGCGGTAATCCTGGACACAGAGACATCAAACTTATCAACAATACTAGTCGAACCCCTACCACCGAGCGGTAATCCTGGACACAGAGACATCAAACTTATCAACAATACTAGTGGAACCCCTACCACCGAACGGTAATCCTGGACACAGAGACATCAAACTTATCAACAATACTAGTGGAACCCCTACCACCGAGCGGTAATCCTGGACACAGAGACATCAAACTTATCAACAATACTAGTCGAACCCCTACCACCGAGCGGTAATCCTGGACACAGAGACATCAAACTTATCAACAATACTAGTGGAACCCCTACCACCGAGCGGTAATCCTGGACACAGAGACATCAAACTTATCAACAATACTAGTGGAATCCCTACCACCGAGCGGTAATCCTGGACACAGAGACATCAAACTTATCAACAATACTAGTGGAATCCCTACCACCGAGCGGTAATCCTGGACACAGAGACATCAAACTTATCAACAATACTAGTCGAACCCCTACCACCGAGCGGTAATCCTGGACACAGAGACATCAAACTTATCAACAATACTAGTGGAACCCCTACCACCGAGCGGTAATCCTGGACACAGAGACATCAAACTTATCAACAATACTAGTGGAATCCCTACCACCGAGCGGTAATCCTGGACACAGAGACATCAAACTTATCAACAATACTAGTGGAACCTCTACCACCGAGAGGTAATCCTGGACACAGAGACATCAAACTTATCAACAATACTAGTGGAACCCCTACCACCGAGCGGTAATCCTGGACACAGAGACATCAAACTTATCAACAATACTAGTGGAACCCCTACCACCGAGCGGTAATCCTGGACACAGAGACATCAAACTTATCAACAATACTAGTGGAACCCCTACCACCGAGCGGTAATCCTGGACACAGAGACATCAAACTTATCAACAATACTAGTGGAATCCCTACCACCGAGCGGTAATCCTGGACACAGAGACATCAAACTTATCAACAATACTAGTGGAATCCCTACCACCGAGCGGTAATCCTGGACACAGAGACATCAAACTTATCAACAATACTAGTGGAATCCCTACCACCGAGCGGTAATCCTGGACACAGAGACATCAAACTTATCAACAATACTAGTGGAATCCCTACCACCGAGCGGTAATCCTGGACACAGAGACATCAAACTTATCAACAATACTAGTGGAACCCCTACCACCGAGCGGTAATCCTGGACACAGAGACATCAAACTTATCAACAATACTAGTTGAACCCCTACCACCGAGCGGTAATCCTGGACACAGAGACATCAAACTTATCAACAATACTAGTCGAACCCCTACCACCGAGCGGTAATCCTGGACACAGAGACATCAAACTTATCAACAATACTAGTCGAACCCCTACCACCGAGCGGTAATCCTGGACACAGAGACATCAAACTTGTCAACAATACTAGTCGAACCCCTACCACCGAGCGGTAATCCTGGACACAGAGACATCAAACTTATCAACAATACTAGTGGAACCCCTACCACCGAGCGGTAATCCTGGACACAGAGACATCAAACTTGTCAACAATACTAGTCGAACCCCTACCACCGAGCGGTAATCCTGGACACAGAGACATCAAACTTATCAACAATACTAGTGGAATCCCTACCACCGAGCGGTAATCCTGGACACAGAGACATCAAACTTATCAACAATACTAGTCGAACCCCTACCACCGAGCGGTAATCCTGGACACAGAGACATCAAACTTATCAACAATACTAGTCGAACCCCTACCACCGAGCGGTAATCCTGGACACAGAGACATCAAACTTATCAACAATACTAGTCGAACCCCTACCACCGAGCGGTAATCCTGGACACAGAGACATCAAACTTGTCAACAATACTAGTCGAACCCCTACCACCGAGCGGTAATCCTGGACACAGAGACATCAAACTTGTCAACAATACTAGTGGAACCCCTACCACCGAGCGGTAATCCTGGACACAGAGACATCAAACTTATCAACAATACTAGTCGAACCCCTACCACCGAGCGGTAATCCTGGACACAGAGACATCAAACTTATCAACAATACTAGTGGAATCCCTACCACCGAGCGGTAATCCTGGACACAGAGACATCAAACTTATCAACAATACTAGTGGAACCCCTACCACCGAGCGGTAATCCTGGACACAGAGACATCAAACTTATCAACAATACTAGTGGAATCCCTACCACCGAGCGGTAATCCTGGACACAGAGACATCAAACTTATCAACAATACTAGTGGAATCCCTACCACCGAACGGTAATCCTGGACACAGAGACATCAAACTTATCAACAATACTAGTCGAACCCCTACCACCGAGCGGTAATCCTGGACACAGAGACATCAAACTTATCAACAATACTAGTGGAATCCCTACCACCGAGCGGTAATCCTGGACACAGAGACATCAAACTTATCAACAATACTAGTGGAATCCCTACCACCGAACGGTAATCCTGGACACAGAGACATCAAACTTATCAACAATACTAGTGGAATCCCTACCACCGAGCGGTAATCCTGGACACAGAGACATCAAACTTATCAACAATACTAGTCGAATCCCTACCACCGAGCGGTAATCCTGGACACAGGGACATCAAACTTATCAACAATACTAGTGGAATCCCTACCACCGAGCGGTAATCCTGGACACAGGGACATCAAACTTATCAACAATACTAGTGGAATCCCTACCACCGAGCGGTAATCCTGGACACAGAGACATCAAACTTATCAACAATACTAGTCGAACCCCTACCACCGAGCGGTAATCCTGGACACAGAGACATCAAACTTATCAACAATACTAGTGGAATCCCTACCACCGAGCGGTAATCCTGGACACAGAGACATCAAATTTATCAACAACACTAGTCGAACCCCTACCACCGAGCGGTAATTCTGGACACAGAGACATCAAACTTATCAACAATACTAGTCGAACCCCTACCACCGAGCGGTAATCCTGGACACAGAGACATCAAACTTATCAACAATACTAGTCGAACCCCTACCACCGAGCGGTAATCCTGGACACAGAGACATCAAACTTATCAACAATACTAGTCGAACCCCTACCACCGAGCGGTAATCCTGGACACAGAGACATCAAACTTATCAACAATACTAGTCGAACCCCTACCACCGAGCGGTAATCCTGGACACAGAGACATCAAACTTATCAACAATACTAGTGGAATCCCTACCACCGAGCGGTAATCCTGGACACAGAGACATCAAACTTATCAACACTACTAGTGGAATCCCTACCACCGAGCGGTAATCCTGGACACAGAGACATCAAACTTATCAACAATACTAGTGGAATCCCTACCACCGAGCGGTAATCCTGGACACAGAGACATCAAACTTATCAACAATACTAGTGGAATCCCTACCACCCAACGGTAATCCTGGACACAGAGACATCAAACTTATCAACAATACTAGTGGAATCCCTACCACCGAGCGGTAAAGATAAGATAGCTAGTGACCTTAAAAACTACCGAGAGATATATAGCAGCTGTCATAAAAGCTACCGAGAGATATATAGCAGCTGTCATAAAAGCTACCGAGAGATATATAGCAGCTGTCATAAAAGCTACCGAGAGATATATAGCAGCTGTCATAAAAGCTACCGAGAGATATATAGCAGCTGTCATAAAACTGCCGAGAGATATATAGCAGCTGTCATAAAACTGCCGAGATATATATAGCAGCTGTCATAAAACTGCCGAGAGATATATAGCAGCTGTCATAAAACTGCCGAGATATATATAGCAGCTGTCATAAAACTGCCGAGAGATATATAGCAACTCCCTAAAAGCTGCCGAGAGATATATAGCAACTCCCTAAAAGCTGCCGAGAGATATATAGCAACTCCCTAAAAACTGCCGAGAGATATATAGCAACTCCCTAAAAGCTGCCGAGAGATATATAGCAACTCCCTAAAAGCTGCCGAGAGATATATAGCAACTCCCTAAAAGCTACCGAGAGATATATAGCAACTCCCTAAAAGCTGCCGAGAGATATATAGCAACTCCCTAAAAGCTGCCGAGATATATATAGCAACTCCCTAAAAACTGCCGAGAGATATATAGCAACTCCCTAAAAGCTGCCGAGAGATATATAGCAACTCCCTAAAAGCTACCGAGAGATATATAGCAACTCCCTAAAAGCTGCCGAGAGATATATAGCAACTCCCTAAAAGCTGCCGAGAGATATATAGCAACTCCCTAAAAGCTGCCGAGAGATACATAGCAACTCCCTAAAAGCTGCCGAGAGATACATAGCAACTCCCTAAAAGCTGCCGAGAGATATATAGCAACTCCCTAAAAGCTGCCGAGAGATACATAGCAACTCCCTAAAAGCTGCCGAGAGATACATAGCAACTCCCTAAAAGCTGCCGAGAGATACATAGCAACTCCCTAAAAGCTGCCGAGAGATACATAGCAACTCCCTTAAAGCTGCCGAGAGATATATAGCAACTCCCTAAAAGCTGCCGAGAGATACATAGCAACTCCCTAAAAGCTGCCGAGAGATATATAGCAACTCCCTAAAAGCTGCCGAGAGATACATAGCAACTCACTAAAAGCTGCCGAGAGATACAAAGCAATTCCCTAAAAGCTGCCGAGAGATATATAGCAGCTGTCATGAAACTGCCGAGAGATATATAGCAGCTGTCATGAAACTGCCGAGAGATATATAGCAGCTGTCATAAAACTGCCGAGAGATATATAGCAGCTGTCATAAAACTGCCGAGATATATATAGCAGCTGTCATAAAACTGCCGAGAGATATATAGCAGCTGTCATAAAACTGCCGGGAGATATATAGCAGCTGTCATAAAACTGCCGGGAGATATATAGCAGCTGTCATAAAACTGCCGAGAGATATATAGCAGCTGTCATAAAACTGCCGGGAGATATATAGCAGCTGTCATAAAACTGCCGGGAGATATATAGCAGCTGTCATAAAACTGCGGAGAGATATATAGCAGCTGTCATAAAACTGCGGAGAGATAAAAAGCAACTCCCTAAAAGCTACCGAGAGATATATAGCAGCTGTCATAAAACTGCCGAGAGATATATAGCAGCTGTCATAAAACTGCCGAGATACAGCTTACGAGGGGCCGAGATAATCTAAAGATTCGATGAGTTTAGTTTTGAACTTTTGACAGGACTGTACTGTAGTTCAAACAGTTTTATGTAGTCATTTGGGACATATTTGATGATGTAATAACAAATGCCATAAGGGCAAAAAGGTCATCGTCACCTAAAATATCAAAATACCATCGACATACCAGATAAAATGTCAACCAGTTTGCTGCTTTTAGAAAACAGTTTTATCAAGCATCATTTCAAATGACATTTTCAATTCAAACTATAACATAGACCACACATATCACAAGGGGGGATGGTCCTTCTGAGCTCTCGTAAGACCCGTTCTACCCCTCTAGGGTTCTTGAAATTTTCACCAAATGTTGCAATTGGATAGATCTACCCGTGGTTAAAAGCCCTAGATGGGGAAACTCATTTTACGCCGTATGCGTAATTTCGTAATCACACTTAGAATCACGGTTCCTGTGGTCTTAATATACAGGTGGTCTTTATAAAAAGTTGTGTGCGATACCAGGTCGCCCTAAATATCAAATATTAATAAATCGAATGATATAAGGACTAACCGTATTTAAATAAGATTGAATTGCCCGCTTGATGATATTTAAAAAAAATTGCGGGCTAGAATTGCGGGCTAGCTTCACACCAGTTACATAGTCTGGGACATTACCACATAACAGTTATGTTTCGACAATGTTGGAGATAGGGACAGGATGAACGGCCGATTTGACATTATTTCGCTTCTTAGTGTCTGTTCTGTAGATTGCATAATTACATAGTCTGGGACATTACCACATAACAGTTATGTTTCGACAATGTTGGAGATGGGGACAGGATGAACGGCCGATTTGACATTATTTCGCTTCTTAGTGTCTGTTCTGTAGATTGCATAATTACATAGTCTGGGACATTACCACATAACAGTTATGTTTCGACAATGTTGGAGATGGGGACAGGATGAACGGCCGATTTGACATTAATTCGCTTCTTAGTGTCTGTTCTGTAGATTGAATAGTTACATAGCCTAGGTCATTATCACACGATATTATGTTAGCGAGATAACATTCATACTTAAATAGATTAGCCTTTTAGTCTTGACTGGACGTACGACCTTGATTATTTGTTTTAGATATGGCCTTATTGATTCAATAGTGCAATGTGTTTAAAATTTGCGGAATTATAGGAGCTTACTGCCGGGCATGTCATAAGTGAAACCAGCTCCGCATTTTTTTAAAATAACACAAAATTTCGTTTTATGGTTATAATGAACATATAAGTTTAGAAGCATAAGTGGCCTACATTTTGTTATTACGTCATCGGTGTAATTGGCAATGTGTTTAAAAGTTGTGGAATGACGGGAACATTCTGTCGGGCATGTCATAAGTGAAACCAGCTCCACATTTTTTAAACAACACAAAATTTCGTTTTATGGTTATAATGAACATATAAGTTTAGAAGCATAAGTGGCCTACATTTTGTATTTACGTCATTGGAGTCATGAAACGTGTTTAAAAGTTGTGGAATTATAAGAACTTACTGTCGGACATGTCATCAGTGGAACCGACTTCGCATTGTTTTAAAAAAACCCCACAAACTTTAGTTATAGTGATAATGAACATATAAGTTTAGGCATGATTGGCCTACATTTTGTTATTACGTCATTTGTGTAATTGGCAATGTGTTTAAAAGTTGTGGAATGATGGGAACATTCTGTCGGGCATGTCAGAAGTGGAACCGTCACCGCATCCGTTTTTGAAATAACACAAAATTTCTTTAATAAAAAGAACCACAGTTTAGAAATATAAGCGGCCTACCTTGTGTAGTTACGACATTGTAGTCATGTAAAATATGTTTAAACTTGAGTTGCGGAACGATAATATCTGCAGTGATTTAGATTATATATTCAAAATAAAAAATAAATTTAATAATTCGACCCGCGAAATTTAATGTTCTAGGTTTTTTAAATAATTTTAGATTTTCGTTATAATATCCAAAACAAAACATGAATTAAAATTGCAAAATATCAAATAGTTTGCAATTTCAAAATCTACATGAAAATGGTAAATATTTTATCTAAAATCTTTATCGGGTTCTGAATACATCAGAAGTATTGATTTTTTTATCACCTTTCAGTGGGGCTCACAGCGGGAGTAAATTACCTGGACATGTAAAATCAGTAAAAAAAATATTATCAGACCACTGAATAATATTTAAATTCATAGTAAATTCATTGTCGCAGAGGATTATGTAGGAAATTTGAGTTGTCCAAAGATTATCAATAAATTATCAATTAATTCATATTGAGAAATATTTCCCCTTTTTGTACACCATTCTTCTTAACTGTCTGTAGTTGGGAGATGTAAATTATTAGCCTAGGGACAACAGGTTGTGCAAGAATGGTTTCAATTCAGCCCTGTGAAGCTCACTTGGTCAATCTATATATATATATCTATTCAATAATTTTAATGGCATTTAAATTATAACTAAAATATATAAAAACAAAGATTTTATTTTATTTTTATTCAGGATTAAAAAAGGTCGTTTTTAATTTTTATTTGTATTTTAGTTGACTGTGCAATTTTTATAAACTGTTTCTATATTTATTACGGAAAGTTTAGAAATATAAACATAATAAACTATAACAAAATTACAAACAAGGTTACTTAACGGTTCAAAAGATCATTTTGTAGTTCAGCTGACTGTTCCAAAAATTTAACAATATTGACTACGGAAACATTCCCCGTTCGAAAAGGAACATGTACAATGTACATAATATTTATGAAACTAAAACAGGAAAACCAACATAGTGAACTTATATATTTTTTAATATTAAGTTGATGTATTTTTTAAAAAATATTCAAAAACTTGCTTCAACTTGACAACTATCGTTAAAATATATTCTCAATCCGTGGTATCATACTTTCATGGATTACATAATTTTATACATTCAAGTTTAAATAAAGTAAGGCTTATTTTTAATTATTTTTAAAGACTCCTATTTATGTACCAATGATTGTAAAATAAGCGAGATGGTTTAAGGGATCTTATAAAACTAATTTATTTGTCAAGTGGCATAAAGTTTTATCTTTGCATTGTGCTCAGGGCAATGTGCAATGATGGTTCTTTAACATGTCACTCCTGTAGTGACACGAGACATAGGTTTCTAAGACTCTTTCTTAAGACATGATACTTTTAATTTTAAATACCGAGTGCTTGGCAAAAAACAATCAATATCTATTTTTGTTTTTGATCAGACACAATATAGTTCGAACACCGTCTTACCCCATAAAGAGGAAGCCCCTTTCCGAAGGAATCCGTGAATGTCATTTCTAAATGCGTATCAAAATGACATCAGCAATACCTATAAATAGATAGTTCACCTTTATTCAACTTTGTATCTTCCTGACAACTTTATCGTGACCTTACATACAGATGTATTTGATCTAGAACACACAAACAATTCATTATCAAATAGGTTACAAATATCTATACATTGATAGGAAAGCATCCCTACAAACTATATTTAAAAACAAACATACTAATCCATGCCCGAATCACAATCCAGAAGCAAAGTAAAAACTTTGAAACTGACAAGTTAGGTTAGACACGTGAACACGTGAAATGTATATATTATACCATTGTTAGTTTCAATTTTACAGCACTAGACGGCAGTTACGGAATACAATTCCTTATCAGTAGTGCTTAGATCAAAATTATCAAACCAATATTGTTTTCAATATTGGTAGAAAAGATACCCAAAGGGCCAAAATATATTTTACTAAATTTAGCTAAGAAAATACTTTGCATGAGGTATGTTATTTCCGATGAATGCTTCGTGTTCTTGGTAACATGTTATTCGTTGCGATTGTTCACTCTTTTCACAAACATTTTAAGCAGAACAATGGGTAGGGTAAATTATCACTCATTCTAACGAAACTTAATCCTTTTTAGCTGTTATACATAAAAGCTTATATTTTATGAAAAATATTATTTGTGAAAATGTAGTTGTGTGCGGTCATATTTGGCGGGTTTATTTATATTTTGTGCCGTGTTCTTTGGGGTTTTGCTGTTGCCTAATCTATGTTTTAGTTAAAAATTCCATTAACTTGCAAACTAGGTTAAACAAGTAAACGTCCACTAGAGACGTGAGGCCGGGTGCTCAGGAAGGTCTAGAATAATATAATGTAATTTGTGTGACATGTGAATTCTTGATGTAGATTGTTCACGAAATCAACGAAAACTGGAAATTTGATATCTCTGTGTCCAGGATTGCCCTTGATATATTTGACGTCTCATAGTTCCATGTTCCTTTCACACAATTTTGATTACACATGTGGCGGGTGTATCTAACTAAACAGGAGGTGCTTACCCTTTCGGAACACCCGGCCTCACTTCCCTGTGTAACCTAACTTGTCAGTTCCAAAGTTTTATTATTTGCTTCTGGATTGTGTTTCGGACATTGATAACTATGTTCGGTTTTGATACCAAAAAAAAAAAAAGATTTCGAAATACTAATAAATTGTTGATTTATAATTTCAATTTCTAGCAGTGACTTACCGTTTTATCGTCCCTTCCAAGTCGTTAGCTCCGTTATAAATCTTCAGAATTTTAACAAGTTCAGAATTTGTCCTAAGAGGATATTCTTGGCCAGTTAAATTTATAAAATATTTCCACTTTTTAATTTTTAATAATTCCTCCATGCATATAATTTCCGGTTCTAAAACAGAAAAATGACCCCAAACGACATTTACTGATCTTTTGGTAATGAACACATTATCAAAACATGAAGAAAGGTTCCAAATGTTTTCTTTGAATTCGGAACTAGATTTTTGATCTATGTGAATACAATAATAATTTTGTGGACGATACACTGCTCGCAAAAGTCGCTCGACTTGCTCGAAGTCTTTAAAAACCAGTAAACTATACGCTATTGGAAATAATTCTTCTTCCACAGTCAAGGAACTCATGATATAATTTCTCTTCTTAATAAATTCATTACATTTCCCTGATATATTTCGATACAAGTTTTTCACATTCGATGAGGAATTAAGATTTCTACCTTCTTCTATTGTCTTTTTATCTCCTTGTATAATCTTTACACAATCAACTTGCGTTGATTTTAAACGGCTGAAAATTTTTCCTTCTCCTTGATTATCCAGAAGTCTCCTGGTCGATGTCGGGTTACCGTGTGTTGTTAATTTCTCAAAATAGATCGTTGGCATTTTTCTGTAAAACGTACTTGTCTCCGTGGGATTAACATTAAGAGGCGCTGAATTCAAATTCTTACCTGTATTCCTTATTGTATTAACTTCCTTTGAGTTTATTTTATCTTCTGAATGAACACTTTTGTATCCCTGTGGGTTGATGTATATAAATTCTACACCGTTTGATGAACTATCACTTCTTATATATAACACGGGTATATTATACCAGTTTACAAAATATGAAAACATCGAAATAAATAACAAAAACACACAGAAAGCTGTTTTGTTCCTCCAAACAGGACGACATATTTTAGTTATAGAGACCATGTTTTGTCTACTTAACTTTAAATACTGATGATAACATTCCTCGTGTACTCCGATATCAACATTTGTCCTGATATTCGCTGTCAAATAGAACAGAATAAAGTTATTATGAACTAACTGATATGAAATATATTGATCTGTTCGTATGCTATTTTCTTTATAACGACATTCGGTATCTTGAGCTGAATTTTCACGTGCATCAAAAATGTGGTAACTCGTAGACGATTACACTGTCGCCACGACAAATATCCTCTGTTTTATAACGATATTCAATATCTTGAACTGAATTTTCACGTGTATCAAAAATTCTGGTAACTCGTAGATGATTTCACTGTCACCACGACAAATATTTTCTGTTTTATAACGATATTCGGTATCTTGAACTGAATTTTCACGTGTATCAAAAATTCTGGTAACTCGTAGATGATTACACTGTCACCACGACAAATATTTTCTGTTTTATAACGAAATTCGGTATCTTGAACTGAATTTTCACGTGCATCAAAATTGTGGTAACTCGTAGATGATAACACTGTCGCCACGACAAATATCCTCTGCTTTATAACGATATTCGGTATCTTGAACTGATGCATATAAACGGTAACAACGACCACCACGACATATACCCTCAGACAGGTGTAAACATAAGTTAGACTGAACTTTGTACAAATAAAGATTAACCCCCCCACTATGTCCTTAAGCAATAACCTTGTGTAAGTATGTGGTATGTTGTTTTTTCATTTACTTGTGTTCTTGTTCACCTTGGCTGTTTCTGTTATTGACTTATATTGCGTTCTTGTTTACCTTGGCTGTTTCTGTTATTGACTTGTATTGTGTTCTTGTTTACCTTGGCTGTTTCTGTTATTGACTTGTATTGTGTTCTTGTTTACCTTGGCTGTTTCTGTTATTGACTTGTATTGTATTGTGTTTTTGTTCACCTTGGCTGTTTCTGTTATTGACTTGTATTGTGTTTTTGTTCACCTTGGCTGTTTCTGTTATTGACTAGTATTGTGTTTTTGTTCACCTTGGCTGTTTCTGTTATTGACTTGTATTGTGTTTTTGTTCACCTTCGCTGTTTCTGTTATTGACTGGTATTGTGTTCTTGTTTACCTTGGCTGTTTCTGTCATTGACTTGTATTGTGTTTTTGTTCACCTTGGCTGTTTCTGTTATTGACTTATATTGCGTTCTTGTTTACCTTGGCTGTTTCTGTCATTGACTTGTATTGTGTTTTTGTTCACCTTGGCTGTTTCTGTTATTGACTTGTATTGTGTTCTTGTTTACCATGGCTGTTTCTGTTATTGACTTATATTGCGTTCTTGTTTACCTTGGCTGTTTCTGTTATTGACTGGTATTGTGTTCTTGTTTACCTTGGCTGTTTTTGTTATTGACTTGTATTGTGTTGTGTTCTTGCTTACCTTGGCTGTTTCTGTTATTGACTTGTATTGTGTTCTTGTTCACCTTGGCTGTTTCTGTTATTGACTGGTATTGTGTTCTTGTTTACCTTGGCTGTTCCTGTTATTGACTTGTATTGTGTTGTGTTCTTGTTTACCTTGGCTGTTTCTGTTATTGACTTGTATTGTGTTCTTGTTCACCTTGGCTGTTTCTGTTATTGACTTGTATTGTGTTGTGTTCTTGTTTACCTTGGCTGTTTCTGTTATTGACTTGTATTGTGTTCTTGTTTACCTTGGCTGTTTCTGTTATTGACTTGTATTGTGTTGTGTTCTTGCTTACCTTGGCTGTTTCTGTTATTGACTTGTATTGTGTTCTTGTTCACCTTGGCTTTTTCTGTTATTGACTTGTATTGTATTGTGTTCTTGTTTACCTTGGCTGTTTCTGTTATTGACTTGTATTGTGTTCTTGCTTACCTTGGCTGTTTCTGTTATTGACTTATATTGCGTTCTTGTTTACCTAGGCTGTTTCTGTTATTGACTTGTATTGTGTTGTGTTCTTGTTTACCTAGGCTGTTTCTGTTATTGACTTGTATTGTATTGTGTTCTTGTTTACCTTGGCTGTTTCTGTTATTGACTTGTATTGTGTTCTTGTTTACCTTGGCTGTTTCTGTTATTGACTTGTATTGTGTTGTGTTCTTGTTTACCTTGGCTGTTTCTGTTATTGACTTGTATTGTGTTCTTGTTTACCTAGGCTGTTTCTGTTATTGACTTGTATTGTGTTCTTGTTTACCTTGGCTGTTTCTGTTATTGACTTGTATTGCGTTCTTGTTTACCTTGGCTGTTTCTGTTATTGACTTGTATTGTGTTGTGTTCTTGTTTACCTTGGCTGTTTCTGTTATTGACTTGTATTGTGTTGTGTTCTTGTTTATCTTGGCTGTTTCTGTTATTGACTTGTATTGTGTTGTGTTCTTGTTTACCTTGGCTGTTTCTGTTATTGACTTGTATTGTGTTGTGTTCTTGTTTACCTTGGCTGTTTCTGTTATTGACTTGTATTGTGTTCTTGTTTACCTTGGCTGTTTCTGTTATTGACTTGTGTTGTGTTCTTGTTTACCTTGGCTGTTTCTGTTATTGACTTGTATTGTGTTCTTGTTTACCTAGGCTGTTTCTGTTATTGACTTGTATTGTGTTCTTGTTTACCTTGGCTGTTTCTGTTATTGACTTGTATTGTGTTCTTGTTTACCTTGGCTGTTTCTGTTATTGACTTATATTGTGTTCTTGTTTACCTTGGCTGTTTCTGTCATTAACTTGTATTGTGTTCTTGTTCACCTTGGCTGTTTCTGTTATTGACTTGTATTGTGTTGTGTAGTTGCTTACCTTGGCTGTTTCTGTTATTGACTTATATTGTGTTGTGTAGTTGCTTACCTTGGCTGTTTCTGATATTAACTTGTATTGCGTCATGTACTTGGTTACGTTTGTTGTTTAATTATTTGCCTGTATTTTGCCGTGTTCTTGGTTTTGTTGGTTGCGCTGGTTGTTTTATCATTTACTTGTTTTCTTGTTGTGTTCCTGGTTATATTGGCTAATTTATCATTTACTTATTTTATCATGTACTTGCTTAGGTTGGTTGTTTTATCATTTGCCTGTATTCTGCCATGTTCTTTTTCATGTTGGTTATTTTATAATTTACATGTATCTTGTGCTTTGATCTTTGATGTCCGTATAAAATTTACTTTATAAATAAGATGTCGGTATCTTGAACTGAATTTCTTCTTGCATAAAAAATGTGGTAACTTTTATGCACGTACATGATAACACTGTCACCACGACATATACCCTCTGACAGGTGTAAACGTAATATAAAGATTAGACTGAACTTTGCACAGAGTAAGATAACCCCCCCCCCTCCCCGTGTTGAGAAATTTGTTTTAAAACGACAACCTTGTGTAAATATGTGGTTTGTTGTTTAATCATTTATTTTGTTCTTGTTTACATTGGTTGTTCCTGTCATTGACTAGTATTGCGTCATGTACTTGTTTACATTGGCTGTTCCTGTCATTGACTAGTATTGCGTCATGTACTTGTTTACATTGGTTGTTCCTGTCATTGACTAGTATTGCGTCATGTACTTGTTTACATTGGTTGTTCCTGTCATTGACTAGTATTGCGTCATGTACTTGGTTACATTGGCTGTTCCTGTCATTGACTAGTATTGCGTCATGTACTTGTTTACATTGGCTGTTCCTGTCATTGACTAGTATTGCGTCATGTACTTGGTTTCATTGGTTGTTTAAAAATTTGCCTGTATTTTGTCATGTTTTTATTTACGTCATTTTTTTTAATAAATCACATGTATCTTGTGTTATGGTCTTGGATCACTTATTTTTCACGAGTAGAAAATTTGGCGTCAAGACCATCTTGGCCTTATTCGCGAATATTTGAATTCGGGTTTGCAATCTTATTGAATACAACATATGTAACTCAACATAGAAATATCTGTGCTGGAAATATAAGCGTGATTTTTAAATTCGCGAATGGGATGAATCGCGAATTTACGCGAAAATAAATCTCTGGCGAAATAAAAGTGATCTACAGTATATGGTATTTACGTTTTTTTAAAAGATGTCTGTATCTTGAATTTTCACATACAGCAAAAAAGTGGTAACTCTGATGCATGTAGACGATAACATCGTCGTCACGACAAATACCCACTGACAGGTGTAAACGTGAGAGTGAAGATAAAGATAAGACTGAACGATACCCCTCTCCCCCTCTTGATAACTGTGTCCTTAAACGACAATCTTGTGTAAGATTGTTTGTAAGTGGTTTGTTGTTTTATCATTTACAGTCCAACCTGCCTTAAAGGCCACCTCTATATAAGGGCCACCTGCTTATAGAGGCCGGTAGAATTGTATCCCAACTGTTCGTTATTCATATTATTTGTACCTGTATAAAAGGCCACCTGCCAGTAAAGGCCACTTTTACTGGTTCCCTTGGGTGGCCTTTATAAACAGGTTTGACTGTACTTCTTTTTTGTGTTTTTGTTTACGTTGGCTGTTTCTGTTATTAATTTGTATTTTGTCATGTTCTTGGTCACGTAGGTTGTTTAATAATTTATCTGTATTTTGTCGCGTTCTTGGTTACATTGATCGCTTTATCAAATACCTGTATTTTGTCGTGTTCTTGGTAACAATAGATGTTTATTAGTCAGACCATACAACACACTTGCAGTTTACATGCATTCACGAAATTGTTCATAGATTAATTCATAGAGATTAATAAAATAGTTCTCGTCGCGAATAGCTGAAAAATTGCTGCTGCGACGTTAAGCAACATTCAACTAAACAAACAAACATCTTTAGAGCAGTTCTATTATAATGCCTACCTCAAAATACCTTTAATTTTTGATTTAAAATTTTTATGTGAACTTACATCAAGGAAATAAAGCCGGTTTTTCTGGAAGCGATAATTTCCGTATCAAAAATGCATTGAATAATACATTGGAAAGATAAAAACAAAGTCTTAAATAACGTCATGAGATTCAAATTCGAATAGAAATCAAATAAAAAGTGTGAAAAACCAAAAATGTGCTTGTTCAAACTACAATGCAAACACACAAACATCCACCATGGAAATAAAATGTTCCGGAACAGTAAGAACCCCCTACCTAGCTAGATACATGTGTCGCATGTGAAATAAAAATTAAGAATAAAAGGGTCAAAAACATGTATTCTAATGAAGTAGAGTGATGGTGTTTACACCACAGTGTAAAGTTAAAGGTAAACTATTATCGTCCCTAAATTGTAGAAACAACATTAAAAGAAAAGGCACCCACCTATTAGTTCTGCATTTTGTCAGGCTATAATTGTGATATCCAGGCTGATGTAAAATTGAATTCTACTTTATTATTAATTGAAGTGAACACCATACTTATCGTTAAATTGTAAAAATAGCTTGGAAAAACCCTCTGGTAATACATCCATTAAAATTATGAATTTTGTCACGCTGTACAGTCGAACTCTGATAACTTGAACTTCGATATCTCAAATACCACGGATAACTCGGAAGTCATTATTTTGTCCTGACAGGTTTTCTATATAAACTATATAAATACAACTTCGATAACTCAAACTCCTATAATTCGAATACCTCTGATAACTCGAAGTAATGTTAAGGCGCAAAATTAAAAATTGTATGACAAACAACCTTCTAAAACTCGAAATATTTTTACCAACGAGTGATCGATAGAATGATTAGTGAAATCACAGGAATAACCTATAGCTATAGGCTTCTGTATACTAGTATTGGGACTTGGAACCAAAATTTTAAGTGGAATACCCTAGGTTGGGGAAGCGCGTGGCCTAGTGGTTAAGGCGTTGGACTCATGATTCGAAGGTCGTGGGTTCGATCCCTGGACCGGGCGATGTGTTGTGTCCCTGAGCAAGACACTTAATTTCACGTTGTTCCAGTTCACTCAGCTGAAAAATGAATGAGTACCAGCAAAATGCTGGGGGTTAACCCTGCGATGGACCGGCGTCCCATTCAGGGGAGAGTCTTGTACTCTCAGTCGCTTAACGCCACGGAAACCGGGATAAGCTCCGGCCTGATGGGCCTAATGGCTCGGGACAGACTTAACTTAACTTAACCCTAGGTTGGTTTTACTAACGTTTGCACCAGGCGACCCACCCGACATCCAAAATGACCACCGTTACCATAAATAGAAAAGATGTAAAAGTAGCTATTGTGCATTTTTCAAACGGTTTTCAGATTTTCAACATAATACAAAGAAGATACCGGCGCATTCAACCTATATAACAGGTTTTTACAAGAACTTTTCGTTGACCCGTTTTTCAAATGGGGTATAAGAATTAGACAATTTTTTCTGAAATCTTCTCTAAAAACACAGGATCAAATGAAACTCCCTATGTGGGTCAGAATAAAATTTGTACCAGGTGAACCATCTTCATGGTACATTCTATAAAACCTAGCTAGACGAACCAACTGCTAAACACTTCAACTTGGCAAATTACAACCTCAAAAACACTCAGTTCGAAATTATAAAAGTATTATTTAATTACCCAGACAACGCCTACATTCAAAAGAGAAATAATGATGAAGATTATTTTTGGGGATTTATGCTGCATAATTCAGAAGTTATCGTCCTGTCTTATTTTATACAAAACCATTTGAAAAAAATACATGTTGGAAAAATTACCTTTTGTAATTGGCTTTAATTTGGGGAACTTTTATTGGTTCTTCTGTTATTCTTGTTTAAAAACTTGCCACTTAAGTTGTTACTTTTTACACGCAAAATTCTTTATCAGTCATTAAATAACATAATTTTAAGCCATTGTTAATTAATTAAATCTGATGTCTTCAAAATACAATGTATTACTCAATGAAAGTAGCCTCGCCTTTCTTACCCTGATAAATGTCAAATGTTGTGAGAAGTCACTTGCAGCGTTTTTTTCCCTGAATTTTATAATCTTTTCAACATTGACGTTTCGCCAAACACGCTCACAATGTTCCGACACTGGCCGCTATCATGGTACCAAAGCAGCGGCATGACAACTAATAACATACTAGTGTCAGTGACGTCATTGAACTGCACAATTCAGACCGAGTTTTTATTCTTTATGCGTCTAATTCAAACATGTCAGACTTTGTCGGAACATTGTGGGCGTGGCCGACGATACGTCAATTAAGGCTCTTTTGGTTAAAATATCGGAATAAATCACAGATATAACATTGTCATTTTCAAAAATGATAATATTCCAAATTACATAAAAATAGAGTTACGACTTTTTTCCTAAGCCGGTCATATGTGAGATACAATCTTTTCGCTCTGAACAATCGATGTTTTATGTCGAAATAATAAAGAAATACCATACCTTTCTGCAAATTGTTGAAAGAATAGTCAATTTGTGTTGTAGGAAATCTTTCGTTTTACAAAATCTTAATCATGAACGGTGTGAATGAAAATCGACCTTGATAAAGATAAAAAACCATCTTAGTTGAAAATCTCGAACATACGGCAACACAAGGTGAAATTATTATTTTAATTTACGTGCTCAATCAAAAATTGTTACGTGATCAAGTTTTTATCTTTTGACAGAGCACGCCATAACCTTCCCTGAAGTTTTCCCGTCACCTCTGTACTGTGGTATGAACGCCGTTAAAGGAAAGTTTCAAACTGAAAAAACTACTGATATACGAATAATTTAACGAAGTTCGAACACAAGAGATAAGTAATCAGGCAAAGGTTGTTCAAAACGACATTAGCTTTACCAAACGGTAAATGATCATTCAATTTCTTTTAAAATTAAAAATATAAATCAATGAAATAAGAAAGTAAATGAACGTTACATTGAAGATTATTTCATTTATGTGGAAACGTCATCAGATGTAAATAACAACCCTTTTCTAAAAACCCGAGACTTTATTTTTTAAATGTCAAGTGCTTGACAAAAGAACAGCCACTACCGATTTTAATTTTTTCAACCAGAACATGGTGATGTTGGAAAAGCATATACATGAGGGAGTACTCTACCTACTGAGCTTCCGTAACGGTAATGTTGTCAATCAGGACCCGGATATTCAATTCTTCGTTAACCATTGGAAAAATGTATCTTGTGTACTAGGCAATATATCATACAAAATTGAATACACGTATTTTCTATTCTGAAATATGATCACAAACAAACACATCGATCTATAATCATAGTAAAGCATTGATTTTATATCAGGGAAGACGGGTAAAATGAACCAGGGATATTGCAAGCCTAGCTTATCAAGGCCCTCAAAAAGTTTTATGACTGTCATCACAGTATTGTTGATAAGTTTGATGTTCTGTGTGCAGGATTGTCCTAGATACCTAATTCCATGTTCCTTTAACAATTTTTTTTATTCCACGCGTGACGGGCGTAGCTAGCTAAATAGGAGGTACTTACACTTTCGGAGCACCCGGCCTCACTTCCCTGGTAAAAGTTCAATTGTTTAACCTATTTTGCCAGATTCAAAATTTTTACTTTCCTTTGAAAATTTTGTTTGAACATGAAACTATGGGACGTCATATATATCCAGAGCAATCCTGGACACAAATCCAGACATCAAACGTACCAACAATACTGTGATGACGGCCATAAATTTTTTTGATGTCCTTTGTAAGTCTAGACTTGCAATATCGACTTGCTCAACAATTTATTCGTAAGCAGCTTGCTTCCTTGTATATATTGTTCCTTTCACACAATTTGCATTACAAACGTGGCGGATGTAACTAGGTAAACAGGATGTTCTAACCCTTCTGGAGCTACCGACCTCACTTCCCTGGTGGAAGTTCACGTGTCAAACCTAACTTGTCAGTTCCAAAGTTATTACTTTGCTTCTGCGTTGTGGTTCGGACAAGGATAAGTATGTTTAATTTTTATAAGAATCAACAGAGATAAACAAACGACGCTGTGTAAAAAGTAAGCCAAAGATTTTTTACTTTTGTTCTGGAGCGGCAGATGGTCCGCCATTGTGTGTCATTAATTAACTATAAGTTACACATGTTCGACTTCTTTATTCATCATTATTCGACATATTTGTATACATGAGCATCTTTGAATTTTTCTATACAAAATATATTAAAAAGATTATATAAGCATTAGTCTCACTTATAGTCACGTAACATGTTGCAATTATTAAAGATTTGGTTCGTAACCCCATTCAATCAATTAATCAATCTTCATTTTGTTGCATCAATAGAATCATATTTTGTTTAAGAATCAAATATTGATGTATGATTAATCACTGCGGTAGCCCAGTTGGTAGAGTGCTTACTCCGTAAGTGGGAGGTCGTTGGTTTGAATCATTCAAGCACTTGGCCAACGATGCCCCAGACAAGACGCTGGGTATAGCAGTTTCAATAGATCTAGTATGGTTTTATAAGGTTAATGTGTCCAAATTGAACCACTGCGTTAGCTCCTATTACGTCATGTGTTGTTTGATTGGTCGGCATTCCATCCATTTATGGAAAAAGGCTGTTCCATCAATCCCATATGTTTGTCGGAAACTTGAATAAAATTAATTATTGTAGCAATAGTTTTACGTTTCTGATACGCTAACAATATTTTTTACGATTGTAAATATAAGAAATAACATCCTTTTTGAGTGTATTCATTGAATGTGAGTCAGTAACAACAGTTCATGTTAAATATGGTATTCCCGACTCTCATTCATAATACCGAATTAATACACTTAAATAAAATGTTATTTCTTACATATATATCAACTTTGTGTCATTTGTACATTTTGGTTTGTTATATTTTTATATTAGCAATACCATTAACTATTTTTCAGCTTTTCGCGAGAAGTCCAATGTAGTTTCTTTATTATAACTTCAGCAAAAATTTCTTTTATTTGGGAATGTTGCAGACTATTGCTTTTATTTAGTTTTTGGATCAGTGTTGATGTTGTATATTGCATTCAAAAATGGATCTACATAGACGTGCAAAAAGTATTTGGACCATTTGTAAAACACTTCGTTTTATATAAAACCATTTTTACAAAATTCTCAAAAATTATATCTTGGTCAAATACCATGATTTTCAATCGTTAAACGTAATTTTTTTGTACTTTCTTCCATTAACTTTTACGCAATTGTGTCGTATACCGCGCGGTAGCTCAGTTGTTAGAGTGCTCGCTCCGTAACTGGGAGGTCGTGGGTTCGAGCCCCGACCGGATCTGACCCAAGACCCGAATGTGGGTAGTAACTGCTCTTTCGCTAAGCACTCGGCATTACGAAATGAAAGTCAGGGTTCTTTCGGATTGGAACTTAAAAAATAAACGAGGTCCCATGTCACGGTGGGCTTGGCATGATAAAGAACACTGCTGTATAATGCCATCAGCGCAACGCACAGGGAAAATTTCTGCACCTTCGCCTATAGCTGGCGACGTCTCGATATAAATGAAATATTCTTGACTGTGACGTTAAACACTCAACTCGTAAACTAGGAGTGTTAAATTTGTGGTTCTTGCTGTAATATTAAATATTTTATTTTAATTTGTGATTTGTATACACATTGCTATATTTGTTGTATTCCTAGTCACTTAAATTATAGAAATAAGAATATAAAAACAATATTACTTCCGTATTCCTTATTTATGATGTTTTTCTTGTACATTTTTATTTAGTTTTTAAGTGATAGAAACTTATTTATTTTATTCCTTGTAAGTAATTAATTAAAAAATATCACAGTTACATGTACTTTCAGTGAAGACGTAGAATAATACAACCAGGCCCCGGTTTCACAATCATTCCTTAGCTAAGATGTTCCTTAACTTAAATTTAGCAAATGTTTGAAATCTTTTTTTTTTTTAAACTAACAAGAAGAATATTTTTTGTCAAAACTAAATGCAAGTGTTTAAAACTAGAAGCAATTTTAAACATGGCATCTTAAATTCCCGAATATCTTAAAAAAATAACAAAATTATAAAGATTTGAAATTTTGCAAGAATTAAGTTAAGGAAAATCTTAGCTGAGGATTGATTGTGAAACTTAGATTTGTACACGTAATGTGTAACGTTAGCATTCATTTGTACCACTTGCCCTTAATACCTGGTGACGTCTCGATTCTAATACTAGTAGCTAGGTTTTGTTACCGAAACCAACCCGTTTCGTGGCCAGAATACTTTATCCAGGGGCTGTAACAATCCCTAGGCTAATACGTCCAACGCCTAATGAAGTCCAACGCCTAATGAAGTCCAACGCCTAATGAAGTCCAACGCCTAATTAAGTCCGGACTTTAATATTAAAGATCATTGCTATATTTTTACATGATTAGTTAAACCCATTTTTTCTCTTATTTAAAGATGTACGAAGAACCCATGTATGTAGTAACCATAAATCTCTGTGAAATGGAAAAAAGAGGACCAATATGTATTTTGCCCAATCTACTTAAAGGCGCCGTAATTAAATACTTTGGACGAGAAACTAAAGCTTATTCTTGTCCGGCTTTCAGTTATGTTAAGAATCAAATTTTGATGAACAATGTTTAACTGACAATACTGCACATTGCATTCTGAGTTAACGATATCATTGGAGAAGCTTAGTTCACCAGGAGAGATGTCAGACCATTTATATATAATTTTTAAAATTGTTCTCTAAAATATGATAACAACTACAATTTCAATCAATGCGAATTTTATACATATAAAAAAGTTTGTGTTTGTGAGGTTAAACTCAGCCACGTCTTGTTAGTATCTCCATGAAGTTATGAGGATTGTTTTGATAATGTGATTCACATGAGGAAAAAAATATAAATTGTAAATATTGAAATATATTACAAACTTCTAATAAGAATATTTATTATTATTAAATGTTTTGTTTGCTTATTTTTTCCCGTTTTACGGGTAATAGTTTTATTTGAATTCCGATGACACGGAAACTTTCGTTCCAGAAGTCCATTAATGCAGTCCATTGCGAAAACATTTAAATAACATTTGTTATAAATAAACAAATTATTTATTTTAAAGAAATTGTGTCATATATTATTTTTATTATTGCAAATATTTCAATTAATTGATTGTGACATAATTAAACATCCTTTTGACATTGTTGTTTTCTTAAACATAATGACATTATCAATAAATGAATCATAGAAAAAAAATATTGATGACGTTATAAAAGTAACTCGGTATTTTGTTAGCGTATATATAAGCCGATGGTCACAACAAGACGGACAGAAACGACATCACTCGCTCGTTATATCAAATTGACCCTAAGGTAAGTTGATATTATCTTAAAATGTTTTAATTACTGTTAAAAGGTCCCCCCAAAAATTCTAAGATATCCCCGATATGGTTTGATTTTAATTGTTTCAATTTTTCTTACAAAATTATGTAAAAATTCGGCATATTATAATATTTTAACCACACCACTGAATTTCATTTTGTTATTACCCACTGTCACCAGTAGTTTTTCGTGCATTAGAAATAAAACCGTTCTTCCGATTGAGCTGAAACTTTGTCATTTGATTTATTATGGTAATGAGTGATATAAGATTGCTCGACGCCTTAAAACATATCCAATATGGCCGACGTTACTATAAATAGCAAAAACCTATAAATGGACATCACATATTTATGCACCAATATTAATTGTGTTTAAATTTAGACATAGAAAAAAGAACTCAAGTTATTAAACATACTGTCATGTGCTACTTTTGAATTTTCATGAAATAATAAAATTCAAAATTAGCACATGATAATACTGTATTTGACAGACGATTCTGTAAAAAAATAGTTTACGAAATATAGTGTATCGAAAATGGCCACTGTTACTATTAATAGCAAAACCCTAAGAATAACCATTTCAGCCTTGTTTATAATGTACCGATTTAGTCAGAATTTTAATCAAAGAAAATAGAGTTGTTCTGGGTTTTAAACATATTAAACAAGCTTTTCCGTGATTGTTTTATTTTTTGAAATATGGTGTATCCAAGATGGCCGATAAATGACCATTACAGCCAATATCGTTAGCATTTTAAACATGAAAATAGAACTCTAGCTTTATGTATGTAATTGATTTTGCTGTTAAATTTTTAGTTTGCGTAATATTTATGCAATTAAGGTATATTTATAGTCTTTGGTGTGGTTTTCGATAAAATAAATAGCCCAAACACCCCACTTATTTTACAACTAGAAGTCAGTAATTAAAAGATATTTCACTTTGTATGTAATTCACTAATGTTTACCGTTAACGTTGTGGGGGGGGGATACTGTTCTCTGAACACATTATTATTATTATTATTATTATTACTCTCCGATAATATAAACTGGTCCGTCAGGTTATTCAAGATTCAGCTTAAATAAGAAACTATATTACATTTTTTCAAAGTCATCTGCTTTATAAATTTTTCGTTTTGTGGTGTTTTAGCTTTGAAGTCGCAAGAAGCAAGACGCTTAATGGAATGTTTATGTCAGGTTTTAGCAATATTTTTATCTATGCCATATGAACAAAACATATCTTCAATATGTAACATCACTGTTCAAATTTAACTTTCAAGCTGGCAAACCGCAATTGTTACGATTTCCTTTCAGAAGGAAGTTTTTGTATAGACAAACAACATTGACCTGTCCATTTGACCTTTCATTAGCTATACCGATATTGTTCCGATTTCCTCTCAGAGAGGCAAACAACATTGACCTGTCAATTTGACCTTTCATTAGGTATACCGATATTGTTCCGATTTCCTCTCAGAGAAAAGATTTTGTATAGGCAAACAACATTGACCTGTCCATTTGACCTTTCATTAGGTATCTTCATATAGGAAAATTCATGCATGGGTAATCATTAGAATTTTAAGAACAGTGTTTAAAATAAGATTTTTTTTAAATTTTGTCTACAAACAACTACGTTTCCAGGGTTCGAGCCCTGACCGGATCTGACCCAAGACTTGAAAGTGGGTAATGACTGTTCTTTCGCCAAGCACTCGGCATTATAAAATGAAAGTCACGGTTCTTTCGGATGGGAACTTAAAATAAACGAGGTCCCGTGTCACGGTGGGCTTGGCCCGATAAAGAACCCTGCTGTATGATGCCATCAGCGCAACGCACAGGCAAAATTTTCTGCACCTTCGCCTATAGCTGGAGACGTTTCGAAAAAAGTGAAATATTCTTGACTGGGACGTTAAACACCATTACTCAATTTGTCTCAACTACGTTCCCTATATATAAATATACTTATTCGAAATAAATATTGAAATTCAAGGTCGAGCGGACAGGTCAATGTTGTTTGCCTATGCGTTTGGCCAAAAAGTGAAATAAACATCTCGAGAAAACAAGAATGCGGATGTCTTATACTTGATGTGTTTTACATTATGCAGGCTGACCAATCAAATTTATTAATTTATCCAGATCGGTGCATTTTAAGTGTGCAAGGTTGCCATTTAGGTACTTTTTTATCGTTAAGTGTTTGATTTTGGTACAATTTCTATACAAAAAATCCGAACTTTCAGTACTTTCAATTAAAAAACAAAACCCGTCAAAATGGAAAAAAAATCCGTGGACTTTTTCATTTTATCTGTCAGTTAACCAGTTTTTATGGTATAAATCTGTCAAAAACGGATAAATCCGACAAATTGGTCAGCCTGATTATGTCACTACTTAATATCTAAATATTGTTAAAACTTACCTTAACTTCCATTTAAATTATTGAAAATCTTCGTTACAAAATGATAGTGAAACTCAACAGTTCTTCCTAGTGGCTTTGGCCCTGTCAGTGGTATTGTTATTGTTACTTATCTTGCAATCTTAATTGATATGTCCAATTCTATTTGTAATAAAATTAACTCTTTCTTAAGTGCTAATGGAAACACGTTGACCATTATATCAGTATATTGATATTCGTAACCAGTCTTTGATTATCCAATGCGGGTGGATGGATATGTACATATTGTATTTTACAAGCAAGTAAGGTAAACGAGTGTGGTAAAGACAGGTAGTATTTTACAGGAACGGTATGAAAGTTTCAATAATTTTCATCGAGTAACGTGGGTATACAATTACAGTTCAGATCAGACGAAAATTTAAAACAAAGTTAACCGAATAAGTGGCGAACCGGCAACTCATTTCGACCCCTCGTCAGCTTTATCTTGGCAGCTACTAGCCTAGCTATCTTTCTGACAGCTTTCCGGCCTGTAGCAATTCACACCTCCACTGTTGACCTTCGGTTAGTTGGTTGGTTAAATGTTGCTTAACCCTTTGTTGACCAATCGTGCGAAAACGCACGATTTGACGGTTTTAACACACACCCCATCTTTCAACCGATGATTTCGAAATCAAAATAACCATGGATTTTAATAAATTTGGTATCACTGGAAAGAGGAATTCCTCAGGTTTCTCGCTGTTATAAAATTATTGAAATGTAACGCCACAATAAAAACTTCTGATAGATATTCTTTCAAAAACATGTTGGAAAAAGAGCGTTTTTGCCGTATCCACGGGTAATTTGATTTTCGTTGAATACATCGGGATATCTCAATAACGAAAAAACATTTAAAGATTACCAACGAGATATCATTAGTACATTATTCAATGTCTCTTCTGGTATAAAAATTATTTTTGAAAATTAATATTAAGCAGTTTAATTTCTAGCTTACATTTTAGGTTCTTACTTTTTCGGAGTAAAAAAATGCTTGAAATGATATTATTTAAGAAATTGTGCGAAAAAATAATGATGCATTTTTTGAAAATTATTTAAACTTGTATGCTGTAAAACTATAGAATTTTTCCTCACAAATGTTTTTTACATTTCGGAAAAATATCTAAAAAGACCAAAAACGATCGAATCAAACTTTGGGTCTAGACAATAAAAATGGCAAGAAAATATAAAATTACGTACGCGTCATCCAGCAGTACAAATGTGACATAGATAAAGCGTCTTCTACTACGTCCGTAACATACTTCTATATATATAGATATAGGGGTCAAATATTAGACCGTTCCTCTGATAGAATTTTTTGTTGTCACTAAAAGTATTAGTCCCATTAATATATGTCAGAGTGTGACCTTCCAACAGAATGCTTAACAGCATTATTTTCTTCTCTGTAAGTTAGGTTTATATGTATTTTTTTAATTTTTAATATTGATCTCAACCAAGAAGAAAATATTTATAGTGTGTCTTGATAAATTGAAACCAAATTCAAGCTACAATTTAGCCTAGTCCATATTTAGTTGAATTTTCCATCGGCAAATGTCTTTTTTCCCTTTTTTGAACTGTATAGTTGCTTTTATTCACTGGGGATTTAATTTTGCTATATTTGCGGGTCTTCATAGCACGAAATTAAATACAAAGTCAATATATTTCATGTAACATTCATTAAACATGGACTGATATAATCCGTGTAGAAAATTGTTAACACTCGCCACTGGACTGGATATTTTTTACCCCGCAGAATTAATCAACTATACAGTGAGTAAAACAAAATTCAGTAACAAAAATATCACCATTTTCTCTAAATTGGTATAATATCGTGCAAATTCTGAAAATCTCAATAACAACTTTATCATTTTTGCAAATCAGTAGGCAAAGTGATCGCTTCGTATTTGGCGGTCGACGGTTCAAGTCCCGTTAGGCTGTGGCCAAGATATGATGTCGGTAGTGCCTGTTCTTTCGCCGAGCCCCATGTATTGAGGAATGAAAGGTGTGGGTCATTCGGGTGAGACCTTTAACCCCGATGCCGCATGTAACTGTAGGCGTGACACTAAAAGCCCTCACTACACGGCCGACTGGAGTGGTTCAGTGGTAGTGTGTCCGTCTCGAGAACAGGGCTAGGTCAGATACCGCTTCTTTACCTGTCGCTCGGTATTGAAAGAGTAGCGATTGGTTAACCTAGTTTAAGTACAAAATGATTGGGAGAGTGGTTTACTTTCTGCGGCATAATGACTCTGTGACTTAGCACCTTAAAATTCAACCCAAGTGCATGCTAATAAAACACATCTCGCTCATACATAAACCTGTTCTTATGTTAATCCTTAAAAATCACTAAACTTTTATCTAGCCGTGAATAGCAGAAGTTGCTGGTGCGACTTTGAAAAAAGCATTTTATCCATCCAACCAATTTTAATGCATTGCTCTGATAGTACTGCAAAGGCAAAAAAATCCGTCACTTTTTAGAGTTCCCTCTACTATTCCAGAAATCCATGATACAAATAAAAATTACATTGTATTTGGGATTTAATTTTTGTAGCGTCTATAAAGAACTAGTGTAATATTTAGCTGTCTCTGCGAATGCACTCCAGACTACTAAATAAGCAATGTTGATATTTCTGCTACTTTTGAAGATACGAAAATTCAAAATAAGCACTTGACAGGAATGGATATTGGGATCTTATTTCATTTATATTTTATGACGATCGTGTATGGAGATCGGCAACTAGCCTGTGCAAATTTAGAATCACATTTTATATTCTGATATAAACACTTGGCATTTCGGTAACGGGTAAGTATTGAAAACGTATGGAACGGATCCGAGTGTGTGAAAAAGTGTCAGTTCGCTTATCGATGGCAGGTCGTTTCTTTTGATACTCTGGTTCCCTCTTCCACCCCATGAATATACGTGAAATAATCTTTATGAGACTTAAATCTTTATTTATCTATTGCACTCATGGAAATGTTGGTAATTCGGTTTGTTTCGAAACTTAATCGCCTTGTACCACTATGCATTTTAGACCACTGCGGTAGCTCAGCTGGTAAAGTGCTCGCTCAGTGGGTTCGAACCCCTATCGGGTCTGACCAAGGACTTGAAAGTGTTACCAAAAATACCAATTTTCTCTTAACATCATGATTTTTGTTGACCTTTGACCCCAGGTCACGTGATCATATTTTCTATTATTAGAATAGTTAATCCTTTAAAAATAATTATTTATTATTCAGTGTATGCATGTGAAGTGCGAGTGTGTTGCATGGTTTACCTTGTACTAGCGCGCACTCGGGGCGACTTTAACGTGCTAGCTCACAGAGTAAGTTCGCAGCAGACAAGCGTATCGCTCCCCAGTCCATTATACTGATACCAGGTAAACCAGTAAAGGCCAACGGCAAGGAAAATTCACTTTCCCACATGTAGTTTGAGCGGGACTCGAACCCACAGCGGTAAGATAACCTGGATTTGAAGACTAACGTCTTATTATCAATTAGGCCAACGTGGCCCCTTGTTGAGCTTCGGGTTCCTTTACGATAGCACAGTGTTAAACTTTCAACAGGTCTGTACTGTAGGTATTTTATTTTACAAGCACGGCATGAGTGAGTAGTTGAGCTGAGTAATGATGTTTAACGGTCCCAGTCAAGATTATTTCACTTATATCGAGGACGTCGCCAGCTATGCTATAGGCGAAGGTGAAGGTAAGGAACCCTGCTGTATAATAATATCAGCGCAACACACAGACAAAATTGCTGCACCTATAGCTGGCGACATCTCGAGATAAGTGAAATATTCTTGACTTGGACGTGAAAGTTTTATTTATTATTTCAGAACATCTGATTATCATACTTAATATTTATACACCACTACAGTAATTCAGTTGTGGAAGCGCGTGGCCTAGTGGTTAAGGCGTTGGACTCATGATTCGAAGGTCGTGGGTTCGATCCCTGGACCGGGCGATGTGTTGTGTCCTTGAGCAAGACACTTAATTTCACGTTTTTCCAGTTCACTCAGCTGAAAAATAAATGAGTACCAGCAAAATGCTGGGGGTTAACCCTACGATGGACCGGCGTCCCATTCAGGGGAGAGTCTTGTACTCTCAGTCGCTTAACACCACCGAAACCGGGATAAGCTCCGGCCTGATGGGCCTAATGGCTCGGGACAGACTTTAACTTAACTTTAACTGTTTTTAACAGTAATTCAGTTGGTAAAATGCTCACTCGGAACAAGGAGTTCGAAGCCCGGCCGAGTCTGATTGAGACTTAAATAATAGACAAAATCCTAAAAATCTAAGATATATTCCCTCATTTTAAGTGATTTCTAAGCTTAAAAGGGTAAAAATATTTTTATCTTAGGATTTTGTTTCAATCCATTGTAAAAAATTGAAACCAATGACCAATTAGATATTTTTCAAAACTTTCATTATTAAATGCGTACTATCCTACACGTTTTTAATTTTTTCATACTGGTACTCCCTCACGTGAAGTGTTTTCTAGGCTAAATAGGTTAAAAAATATTTTGATCTTTGATTATTGTTTCCATCCCTTGTAAAAAATAAAACAAATGACATTAAATATTTTTTACTTCTATTATCGAATATAAATGTAAACCACTTTGCACCCATTTGCAATAAGTGGTTGCAATGATGGATTTCAGATAGTTTCATTTTAATTAAGAAATATGGTAATTAATTTTCAAATGTCTTTATGAACTTGCAAAGTATAATTGGCTCTCCCAAATTGCACAAATGGCTTTGCGCTTTGAAAACAATTTTGAAATGCGCTGTTGGTGCACCTTTTCATAAAAATGGGCTGTCTCCTGTCAGTCAACTAAAGCATTTGACATCTGACGTCATCACGTCAGCGCGCGAGAAGCAATGTAACTGTGAAGTTGCAAAGTATAGTCGATGTCAAATACTTAATTGAAGCAAATAATTTTTATTATATTGCAATTGTAAATATCTTGCGATAAAGTTAAATTAAATCCACTAAATGTTTATATATAGTTTCAATTTTACAGACTATATTAACCGAAAAGTGCTTACCCTTCCGGAGCACCCGGCCTCACTTTCCTGGTGGAAGTTCACGTGTCTAGCCTAACTTGTTAGTTCCAAAGTTTTTTTTTTGCTTCTGGATTGTGATTCGGACATGGATTAGTATGTTTTTTTTATTGTTAAATGCAATTCAAATACTTTACTTCTAAACGTCAGCGCCACTACGGTAGCTTTGTTTGAAGAGTACCCGCTTCATGTGTGGGAGGTAGGGAGATCAAACTTGACCGGGTCTGGCCTTGGTACAGTATATATAAACGAAATACTGACATTTCAACATATTTACCATACTACTAATAATAATAACTAGAGATTGGAACTGGGATACCATGTTCCTTTCACACAATTTTAATTACACGCGTTGTGAGGGTAGCGATCTAAATAGGAGGTGCTTACCCTTCCAAAGCACCCGGCCTCACTTTCCTGGTGGAAGTTCAAGTGTCTAATCTAATTTGTCAGTTTCAAAGTTTTTATTTTGATTTGGAATTGTTATTCGGACATGGATTAGTATGTTTGTTTTTACTTTGATTTGGGATTGTGATTCGGACATGGACTAGTATGTTTGTTTTTACTTTGATTTGGGATTGTGATTCGGACATGGATTAGTATGTTTGTTTTTACTTTGATTTGGGATTGTTATTCGGACATGTTTGTTTTACTCTGATTTGGCATTGTTATTAGGACATGGATTAGTATGTTTGTTTTTACTTTGATTTGGGATTGTTATTCGGAAATGGATTAGTATGTTTGTTTTTACTTTGATTTGGGATTGTTATTCGGACATGGATTAGTATGTTTGTTTTTACTTTGATTTGGGATTGTTATTCGGAAATGGATTAGTATGTTTGTTTTTACTTTGATTTGGGATTGTTATTCGGACATGGATTAGTATGTTTGTTTTTACTTTGATTAGGGATTGTTATTCGGACATGGATTAGTATGTTTGTTTTTACTTTGATTTGAGATTGTTATTCGGAAATGGATTAGTATGTTTGTTTTTACTTTGATTTGGGATTGTTATTCGGACATGGATTAGTATGTTTGTTTTTACTTTGATTTGGGATTGTTATTCGGACATGGATTAGTATGTTTGTTTTTACTTTGATTTGGGATTGTTATTCGGAAATGGATTAGTATGTTTTTTTTACTTTGATTTGGGATTGTTATTCGGACATGGATTAGTATGTTTGTTTTTACTTTGATTTGGGATTGTTATTCGGACATGGATTAGTATGTTTGTTTTTACTTTGATTTGGGATTGTTATTCGGACATGGATTAGTATGTTTGTTTTTACTTTGATTAGGGATTGTTATTCGGACATGGATTAGTATGTTTGTTTTTACTTTGATTTGAGATTGTTATTCGGAAATGGATTAGTATGTTTGTTTTTACTTTGATTTGGGATTGTTATTCGGACATGGATTAGTATGTTTGTTTTTACTTTGATTTGGGATTATTATTCGGACATGGATTAGTATGTTTGTTTTTACTTTGATTTGGGATTGTTATTCGGAAATGGATTAGTATGTTTTTTTTACTTTGATTTGGGATTGTTATTCGGACATGGATTAGTATGTTTGTTTTTACTTTGATTTGGGATTGTTATTCGGAAATGGATTAGTATGTTTGTTTTTACTTTGATTTGGGATTGTTATTCGGACATGGACTAGTATGTTTGTTTTTACTTTGATTTGGGATTGTTATTCGGACATGGACTAGTATGTTTGTTTTTACTTTGATTTGGGATTGTTATTCGGAAATGGATTAGTATGTTTGTTTTTTATTAGTATATAATAAGGAGAAGAAGTTGGTGCATTAATTCATAGAAAGAAAAGATGACAATATAGAAAAAATGAAGCCATCACGCTTGTCATGCAGCTTCAAATGTAGCATTTCGTTGACGTCATAATTGAGGGTTAGGTCTTCTATTGAAATAATTTTTTTCTGGATTGTGATTCGGACATAGATTAGTGTGTTTGTTTTTGATTACATATGATTCCCCACCACCCATAAACTATATATTATCTAAAATATACATCTGGTATGTCTCGATATAAGTGAAGAAATCTTGAATAGGACGTAAAACAACATTGCATAAAAAATAATAAAATTCATTAAACTCACCTAAATTCATCTATCTCTCCTTCCAAAGTTAGAAGACTAGTTTCCTCTCCAAATGCATACTGATCTCTTACAAAATGTACATTGATATTGGCTTGGTAGTACACAAATCTATTACTTGAATTGATCCAATTATATTTTTTGCCAAATACAAGTTTTCTTGAGCGTGGGGGATTTTGGATGGTTCTTAATTGGAGTTACTAACAGGTGATGACATTGGCTTGTCTTCACCAGCTTATGTCAGAATATATTTATGTCCCCCGCTTAAAAAGTGGAGGGGGGATATAGTGATAGGGGTGTCCGTCCGTCTTTCCGTTACACCTTAGGGTACCTATCTCTTATCCGCAACTCCTCCTAAACCCTTCAATGGATTTTCATGAAGCTTTTACACAATAATATAATGTAGATGTGCACCTCCTATTTTAAAATTTGATCCGATGGATTTTTTGGAGCGGGGGGTATTTTTTGTAAGCTTATGGCTCACGGTTTTTCTAGTATATATTCAGAATTGATTTTCCTAGGTATTGAAACATGTAACACCTATATAGGTCATTTTATTTTTAAGTTTTTATACTTATAGATATATGTACCATAACTTCAATTATTATTTTTTTCTTTTTTTACATAAATAAATTTTGCTATAATAATACACAAGCCACACACTTTACATACATCCTAATGTTATGCTATCGTTTTATCAATATATTAGATTTCAGTAACTGACAAGTATGACCTTGGCAGTCAGGTGTCTACCAATTCTATACTGATACAGACACTTGAATACTTGGTTCAATTCAGATTTAATCAAACTATAATTTGAATACAATAATATTCACTTAAATGAAATAATTTTTTGTATAATCTTTAACAGCAATTGAATAAATATGTCACAGATGTACTAATATTGAAATTTTTATGAATATAAGCATATAATCAACAATTTTTGCGTATAATTAAAATGTCATCATTGGCCTATGTCGATTCAAAATTGATTTCCCAAGGCTTATTAAGCATGTAACACCTATATAGGTCGTTTGTTTATAGAATCCCTTACAAGTTTAAATTTCTATATTTTTTATTTGTTAACACATCTCTCTCTTTAAAAGTTTGAAACTTCTTTAACAATGCTATTGAAATTTTGATATACTTTAAATCATTTAATGCAATGTTATTGAGAATTTATGTAACAAAATTATGTAAACGTTTGTAAACAATGATAGTGTCTTCAAGAAGTTATCTCTCTTAAGAGTAAGAGTTATCTCTCTTTGTACATATTGGGCCAAAATATGTTTGAAATTTAATTACGCAATTTACACCCGTCCAAATTCGATATTTTAAAAAAATGATCATATCTTACACACCTACAAAGATAACAGATATTTGGTACCAAATTTCATCCAAATCCATCGAGCCGTTTCGGAGATTTATCTCAGAATAACAATAATAAGAATAATAAGAAGAAGCAGAACAAAAACAATATGATTCCCGTCTTTGGAGATACGGAATCATGATAATAATAGTGATTATTACTGTATGTTTCAGGCTAACCAACCAAATTTATTTATTTGTCCAGATGGGTACATTTTAGTGCGCAAGGTTGTCATTTAGGTACTTTTTATCGTTTGATTCTGGCACAATTTCTATACAAAAAGTCCGATTGTTAAGTACTTTTGATTAAAAACCCCCGTCAAAATGGAGAGGCCGCGGTGGCCTAATGGATAAGACGTCAGTCTTCAAATCCAGAGTCTCTCACCGCTAGAAGCTCGAGTCCAACTCGGACCACATGTGGGAAATTGAATTTTCCTTGCCCTTGGCCTTTACTGATTCACCTGGTATCAGTATAATGGACTGGGGGAGTGGTACGCTTGTCTGCGGCGTACTGACTCTGTGATCTAGCACGTTAAAGTCGCCATGAGTGCGCGCTAGTACAAGGCAGACCATACAACATACTCGCATTTCACATGCATAAACAAAATTGTTCATAGATTAATCCATAGAGATAAATAAAATAGTTCTCTCGTCGCGAATAGCTGAAAAATTGCTGATGCGACGTTAAGCAACAACCAACCAACCAACCAACCCCGTCAAAATAGGAAAATTCGTCTTAATTGACCTTTTCATTATGTCCGTTTATCCGTTTATTCGTACAAATTCGTCAAAAAACGGACAAATCCGTTAATTTTGCCAGCTTGTCCTGTAAACATCCCTAAATACAGATTTTACTGTCATTAGGTTCCCCGTGTGGTTTTTTATATGCAGGTTTTACTTTACAGATTTTTTAATTTCAGTATTTTTCAGGTGATGTGATAAAATATGGCGGTATTTATTAAGAACACGTGGTTTGTTTGCTTTGTTTTTTATTGGCTCGCCGGGATTAGTACGTCATTGGTTGCTGCTGATGGTAATGAAGCTAAATGTCCGATAGAGTTTCCAAAACAAATTCAAAAGGTACTAAATTATATAAAAACAAACGCCTACAACAAACTGTAAAGACCGGTAAAAAATTTAACAGTGAGCCACCGAAAAAGAATCGAAGTTCGTCTGCCGAGTGGTCGAGTTACTGAAAACTGGTGGTAAAAAAAGATGAGGTAACTACCAAAATGCTGTCGAGATTTATAAAATGATGAACCGAGATGAGCTGCCAATTGATGGATCGGTGGCCACGCCCACAATGTTCTGACAAATGCCCGGCATGCTTGAATTACACACAGAAAGAATGAAAATTTGGCCTGAATGGTGTCATTTAATGAGGCACATAAATGGCATGACCGGCGATACCTTAATTTGGCACCCCAATTCATTAGCTTAGTGTTAAACTGTCTACATGTCTTAACTCTAAAATATTTCAATGTTTTTGTTTGATATATTGTAAAAGAATCGTCAATTTTTTATATCTATTTTTTAACCAAAACTTATAACTTTTATTTTAGGTAACAGATAATGTATATGTTGCCATTGGATACGCATTGGGAAATTCCATAATGGTGATTGCACCGGAAGGACTTATTATAGTTGATGTAACGGAAACTGTGAATGCTTCAGCGGAGATTTTTGCGGAGTTTCGGAAGATTTCCACAAAGCCAGTGAAAGCAATTGTATACACCCATTATCACCATGACCACATTATGGGTGCAACGGTACTGGCTTTTTGTTTTTAACTTGTTACGTGTTTCTAGCCTGCGATTCTCGTTTTAGGGGCCTCCAGTGGCCGAGCTGTCTTAAAGGAGTGTTTACGGATCACAGCGCCTCTCAAAATCACCGCCTTATACCACTCTGGACCGAATAAATAAAGTCGCCAAGTACTATATTCATCAGATGTGAATGACGGTTTTTGTATTATTTGGCCATATACCAAGCCAGGCTATGGACCAGCGAATTTCTCATTGATTGAAATGGATTTTGTATCATAGTCCAGAATATTTCACTTATATCAAGACGTTACAAGCTATAGACAAAGATAATTATACCATTTACCCAACTGTTGACTGAAAAAAATATTTCATATTGAATAAGCTTGATTGATTTGATTGAGTGCAGGGGCTCTCTAGCATTTGACCTGCTAGTATAGGTTTTTATGGTTTATAGCAAAGAACCCCCTTGACTTTCATTTCTAAATACAGGGTGCTAAGCGAAAGAACTTTCATTACCTATTTTAAGTCTTGTAAGACCCGACCTCACACATACCGTGCGAGCATTAAGCGATTATATTGCACAAAGAAAATCCCGTATACACACAGTCGTTATATAGAACCCATGGTATCACCGTGTGTTACAGGAAAAAAGAACATGCTCCAGTTTCACAATTAATTCTTAACTAAAATTTTCCTGAACATTTGACAATCTTTTACAGAACTATAATTAATAGTTATAATAATTATTCATTATTATTTTAGAAATAAATGCACAAATGATGTATGCTTTAAGTAAAAATGACTCCTTAAATTAAAAAATGGCTATCTTACATATTAACAAATGTTTTGAGATTTCAAATTTGCCAAAGTAAACTAAAATCTTAGATATGGAATGATTAAAAGGGGTCTTTTATCATTACATCATTAGATCATTACATACGTAAGAAAATCAGGTCTTACTTCGTTTCTGACATAACCGTGGGCCAAAACGAATTGCATGTATTTTATTTTTTTTTTATTTTGTAGACATTTATAGACCCAAACAATCCACCAGACATCTGGGCAGATATAAAACTTCTAGACACCATAGAAAAATTTAAAACTCATGTTTTTGCCATAAGATATACGCGGGCGACCAGGCAATTTGGAAATTACGTTCCTAGTTCTAATGGAGGACTCGGAAACGAATTGGATATCGGATACGAAGGATTTGCAATTCCAAACAAGTTTGTTGACAAACCCAGTGTTAAGGCAACAGTTGCAGGTAACACAACTAAAAATAAAATAACACAGTTGTATGGTTTTCTGTTAGGGTCAAATTTGCATTATCGAAGATACTATGGCAAAGATAAGATGGCAAAGAAGCGAAGATGCGATGGCGACGAAGCACTATCGCATCTTCGCAACTTCGCCATCGTATCTTCGCTCCTTTGTGTTATCACAACTTCTCTCTTTCGCCATCACTTTTTGCTTCTCCGTCATTGTTTCTTTACTTTTTTGACCTCGTTTCTTCGCTTCTTCGCCATCGTATCTTCGCACCTTTGTGTTATCACAACTTCTCTCTTTCGCCATCACTTTTTGCTTCTCCGTCATTGTTTCTTTACTTTTTTGACCTCGTTTCTTCGCTTCTTCGCCATCGTATCTTCGCACCTTTGTGTTATTACAACTTCTCTCTTTCGTCATCACTTTTTGCTTCTCCGTCATTGTTTCTTTACTTTTTTGACCTCGTTTCTTCGAAACTACGCCATCGTATCTTCGCACCTTTGTGTTATTACAACTTCTCTCTTTCGCCATCACTTTTTGCTTCTCCGTCATTGTTTCTTTACTTTTTTGACCTCGTTTCTTCGCTTCTTCGCCATCGTATCTTCGTTCCTTTGAGTTATCGCAATTTCGCTCCTTTAAGCCATCAATATGAGTAATGATGGAAATCTGGCCTTAACACAACACGATATAATTGACCGTTTTTGTTTGATGTGTCAATATCTTAAGTGGCCTTACAGATAAGACGTCAGGTTCTCTCACCGCTGTGAGTTCGAGTCCTGCTCAGACTGTGTGGGAAATTGGTTCACTCAGTGTCAGTATAATGTGACTGGGGGAGTTGTGTGCTTGTCTGTGGCGTACTTTCTCGGTGAGATTGTACCTTAAAGTGTGCGCTGGTACAAGGGCGACCATAAAACACACTCGCACTTCACATGCAGGCACAAAATTTTTAATAGATTAATCCATAGAAATTGATAAAGTAGTCGTCGTGAATAGCAAAAAAATTGCGACGTTAAGCTACATTCAACAGCGTCATCAAATAAATGTCACGAAAAGTAAAGAAAAAATTACTGTAAGTTGAGGTTAACAATATGTAGCTATTCTGAATCAATAGATTACAAGGTTGTTAGGTGACCAAGGTATAAAGCGCTGGCTTAAAGAGTACAACTAAATTCGCTACCTAGGATTGGATCCCATTCGGCTTGATCCAAGCAAGAGAAATTTTGTTAATTTTCTTGCCGATGGTGGATGGTATTCTCTGTGTGTCCTTGTTCCTGCCACCATCCCAGAATATACCGCTAAGCGATACAAAGTCTTATTGCTGCCACCATTACAATATTATTGATAAATATGATGGCTCTTTATTCAAAATTACCAAGGATATGTTTGTATTGACGGAATTCCATGCTTCTGTCAGTCTCAATTTTGATAATACACTTGGCGGATGTAGCCAACTGAACAGGAGGAATTTACCGTTTAGGAGCATCCGGCCTCATTCCCCTAGTGGGAAATAAGTGAGTTAATTATTGCTTAAAGCCGCATCAGCAATATTGCAGCTATTCGCGGCTAAGAAATCAAGACTTTAATTTAATTTTTCAGTTTTAAACTTTTGGCTTCTACCATTGTTGATTAGAATATGCAATAATATACAATGCCAGAGGGTGACATATCTTCTAAAGGGTGACAAATCTCGATGTCCACATACCTAGAGGGCATTTATTGTTTTAATACTGACATAATTTAAATTATTATTCCTCTGTATAATTAATTGCAAGTCCATCTCTGAATGTCCCGAAGGACTAGTCAACATCCAAACCGACAACAGTCCCGTTCGAGTTACCTCCCCTGTACCGGGTTTTGATAATGCTGTGTCACGATCACAATAGCAATATTTTTGTGTAAAATATACAAATACATGCATGTCTAAATCAAAATCAAGTGGAAACTTGAAACTGAAAAATTAGGTTAAACACGTGGACTTTCACCAGGGAAGTTAGTTGTTACATGTCAATCAATGTCATGTGGCTGGAAAACATCCCATAAAATTAGTTTTGATATAAAAGGTATAATAATAATAATATATGTTATTTGTTTTTTTACAGGATTAAATGTAGTCTTTATGCAGATTCCAGGAGAAAGCAACGATCAGATAGGAATGTGGATTCCGTCATGTAAAATTTTTTTCTCTGGGGACACCTTCTATGATGCTTTTCCGAACTTGTATTCCATCAGGGAACACCGATGAGGGATCCAAAATTATGGTACTCATCTGTTCAAAGAATAGCGGACCTAAAACCAAAATACCTTGTTCTAAGCCATCATTACCCAGTAGAAGGAAAGGCTAGAATCCAGGAATATCTGACCAATTACCGAGATGCTATACAGTTTGTACATGATCAGGCAGTAAGGTACATAAATAAAGGATACTACCCCGATAAAGTTGTAGAGATGGTCAAACTGCCCAAGAATTGGCTAAACGTCCTTACCTACAGCAGTGTTACGGCACCGTACCCTGGTCAGTGAAAGGCGTGTTCCAGCTTTTCCTGGGCTGGTTTAGTGGAGACCCAGCTGAATTGCTTCCAATGACATATACTGAAAAAGCCAAACGAATGAAAGAACTCGCAGGAGGTGTAAGCGGTCTTGTAAGCAAAGCTAGGGATGCCTTGAAATCCGGAGATAATCAATGGGCGCTCGAATTATCGTCCTACGCTCTAGAATTAAAACCAGACAATGACCAAGCTAGGCGATTAAAATCGAAAGCGTTATTTGCTCTTGGCGAAGCTACGTCATTTACGCTTGCGGTAAACTATTACAAAACAAAGGCTTTAGAAGTAAGCGGAATAATTGATTTGAGAGTCGATCCGGAATTCGTTCATGACTTTATCTATTCCTTCCGAATGCGGCAGATGTTCGAGCTCATGCCAGCGATGTACATTGCTGAAAACTGTTCTGATAGGACGGATATCGTTCTGTTCAAATTTCTAGACACTGGTTTAGAAGTCTATATGCAGCTGAGAAATGGCGTCGCAATCATATCCGATTCTAAACCTAAAGGAGATGACGTTTTTAGTATAACGTTTGCTTCCGAGGATTTGTTCCGAGACATTGTGGTCGACATGGCGGATGGAACAGGTTGGCCTTTTCCGGATCCTAAGAAAATACTCTCAAATATTGAGCTATCATCTCCATTTACAATGACCCGTTTCAAAGAGATAATGCATTGTTTTGATTGGTACATGAATGTTAAAACCGACTAAAATGTATGTCTCAGTTCATCTAAATCATTTTTTTCCAACAATCGAAATAAATTAGTTCTCTGAATCAATCTTGATTGTACGGAGTTACAGCGTTACCTTTGGTTAAATAGAAAATTTGGCGGCATAAAGAGGGTGGCGATAAAGCGAGAGAAGAAAAACCAGAAGTTGTAAATTGTGTACAAACATTTATGAAGATAAAGTCCCACCTGTCTTAAGGATCACCTCTATATAAGGGCCACCTGTTTATAAAGGCCAGTAGAATTGTATCCCAATTGTTCTTTATTCATAGTATTTGAACTTGTATATAAAGTTCAACTGTCCATTAAGGCCCCTTTTACTGGTTTCTCGGGTTGTCTTTATAGACAAGTTAGACTGTACTTGTTCTTAAATATGACGTATTTCTTCATATGCACCATAAGTTGATTTAATGATTATAATAAACAGAATATATATATCATAATAAATTTATTTATTTACAAAAAGTTCACATTTTATTTGTTTTATTTACAAGTACTTTTATTTTCAACAGCTGTCAGATCCAAAAGAAAAACTGTGAGCCACAAGCTTACAAAAAATACCCCCCGCTCCCAAAAATCCATCGGATCAAATTTTTAAATAGGAGGTGCACATCTACATTATATCACAAAGATTGTGTGAAAGTTTTACGAACTTTACGAACATGCATTAGTATGTTTGTTTTTGATTCATAATGTCAGTTTTATCAATTTCAAAAAAGCATTACCTTATGTGACCTCGTTAAAAATGAACATCTACTCACCAATCAATCACGTTGGTTAATCAAAAATAACAAGCCCATAATTAATGAGCATTGTTTTGGGAAACCTTTCTTACATACCCTACCTGAGCTAACCAATCGATGCATAACAATGACCAAAATGTAGAAGACTAGCTGGAGTACAATAATAACTGTAAAATTTTGGCGATACTAAAGAGGGAATGTTGACTTTGTACCTGAAAGCATGTGGCGGATAGCGATAGTTGAATATGGCTTTAGAAAGAGGAAAAATACATAGAAGGAAAACGGACAGATGAAATTCTTGGTGATAAGTGAAGGTGGCGATATAACTAGAGGCAATAAATTGATGGAGCACTGCACATTACAGGTCTGTCGTAAGTTTAACACCAAGTTAATTAATTAGTGCATAATTGGCATCTTAACTCGATCTATCGTTAGCTATATCTTGATACCTTTTCGATAGCAGTCATCTATCTCTCGACAGGTTTTCGATAGCAGTCATCTATCTCTCGACAGGTTTTCGATAGCAGTCATCTATCTCTCGACAGGTTTTCGATAGCAGTCATCTATCTCTCGTCAGGTTTTCGATAGCAGTCATATATCTCTCGACAAGTTTTCGATAGCAGTCATCTATCTCTCGACAGGTTTTCGGTAACCAACTATCTGTCACTCGGTCAATCGACAATCGAACTCCGACTCCATTTAGTGTTACACTTTCGGTAGGCCGATTGATTGGTTGATTGATTGATTGATTAAATGGGGTTTTATGTTCTAGTCAAGAATATTTCACTTTAATCCCACCTCAGATAAAAATACTGTATTCCTATTGGTCAACTAGTAACATAATATGGGCCTATATTAGGTCACTAAAGAATATATCCATTGTCCCCAAAAATTATTCGGTCCGTAATAAATACGTCCCCTGTAACCTATATAAACTATAGCGCTGATACATATGTACTAGGCCTAATGTTTTAAAATCTTCAATGATCAAGATCTTCGGTGATATGAATTCGTCTCCAAATATAATATTAATGACTGTATTTTCGTATTAGGTCATTAAATCACTGTGTAACTAATATTATCCCCCTGTCACCATAGATAAAGTGGAAAAAATTTCACCTTTGCAATCCCCACAGGGCAATGTGTAAGGAGGGTTCGTTAACGTGCCACATGACGCGGTTTTTAGGGTCTTTTGCGAAGACCCCGTAACTTTCGTTTCAGATTTATTAAACGCTGACACACAACCAGCTCCAAAAAACAGTATTATATATCACTGGTTATTATGTGGATTAGAAAGAATATTGTTTATTTATTATATTACTATTGATGCAAAACGAGAGAGAGAGAGAGAGAGAGAGAGAGAGAGAGAGAGAGAGAGAGTTGAGTAATGGTGTTTAACGTCCCAGTCAAGAATATTTTACTTCTATGAAGACGTCGCCAGCTATAGGCAAAGGTGCCGACATTTTGCCTGCGTGTTTCACTGATGACATTATACAGCAGTGTTTTTTACCATGTCATGCCTTCCGTGACACGGGACCTCGTTTATTTTAAGTTTCCTTCCGAAAGAACCGTTACTTTCATTTCGTTATGCCGAGTGCTTGGTGAAAGAACAGACACTACCCACTTTCAAATTTTGGGTAAGACCCAGTTGGGGTTTGAACCAGGACCTCCCACTTATGGTGCGATCACTCTACCAACTGAGCTACTGCAGTGGTAAGAGAGAGAAAGAGAGAGAGGTATCAAGATGTAAGAGGTATCAAGCTCTCTTATTGTGTGTGTGTGTGTGTGTGTGTGTGTGTGTGTGTGTGTGAGAGAGAGAGAGAGAGAGAGAGAGAGAGAGAGAGAGAGAGAGATTTACTTCATTACGTGTCGAGTGTCATCAATAGATGGTTAATATTTTCTGTTCGATCACCCGTATAGATGACTGCTGCAACGAATTCATTATATAATGACAACCCACTTTTAATTCTGCGATGCGTGTGTGACGGTCCTTGTGACACTTTACAATTTAAAATTTAAAAATTTTTTTTACTAAAAAGTCAAATATTCGAAATTGTTTTCGGTTTTTAGAATTTAGATTTTTTGCCACAAATCTAAAATTTCAAAACCTGAAAAAAGATTTCGTATATTTAGTATTATAGATTTTTAGGTAAATTTTCAAATGTCTGAAGTTTTAAAACTTTTTAAAATTTTAAATTGTTAAGTGTTACACGGACCTGTCACCTATAATTTTCATATCTCCGTTTCCGTTTGTAGTTTTAACTCTTTTAGTGTGGCAGATAATTTTATTTTTATCATGGAAGAATTGTTTTTACAGTTGATATTTATTTAAACGCTTTGAGACGTAGAGAATTATTTTGATGCTTGTCAGTTTTAAATTTATTGTTTTTAGTTTCTAGTCAGCCAAAGAGTCTTGGCATTTAGTTTGAATAATAAGTTAGTTAAAATCTGTCCCGAGACATTAGGCCCATCAGGCCGGAGCTTATCCCGGTTTCCGTGGCGTTAAGCGACTGAGAGTACAAGACTCTCCCCTGAATGGGACGCCGGTCCATCGCAGGGTCAACCCCTAGTATTTTGCTGGTACTCATTTATTTTTCAGCTGAGTGAACTGAAACAACGTGAAATTAAGTGTTTTGCTCAAGGACACAACACATCGCCCGGTTCAGGGATCGAACCCACGACCTTCGAATCATGAGTCCAACGCCTTAACCACTAGGCCACGTGCTTCCACAGTTTGAATAATAATATAGGTTATTTAAGTGTCGCATAAAAATAATAATGTCAGTATATATAATAATAATAACAAGTCAATTTTCATTACAAAACATCACACACACAATCAATTAAATTATTTCCATAATTAAAAATTTACATACATATTTAATTTAACATTTAGTAAAATCTATATGCATTTAAACGGTTTCTTTTCATAAATATTACTTAATTTTATATAATGTTTTATAATGTTATCTTAAAGTATGACACTTAAATAAAAAATTGTAATAGAAGTTATTAAATTTTCGTAATTGACACAAGTACAAATGTCCTTAAAATAAAGTTATATCTGCATTTTTAGAAGAAAATGGAGTTTCTATACATTACTAAATAATTAAAAAAGTATAACTAAAAATGTTTTCTTTTTCTACAACCATGCAAGTTAATTGGTACACACAGGCGATTACCAGAGAGAGAGAGAGAGAGAGAGAGAGAGAGAGAGAGAGAGAGAGTCTGGAAAATTATATGACCTGTATGAACATTTGAATGTTTTCACCTGACAGTAGTAGCATTGGATGAATGCTTGTTTGTCGATTAATCCATTCCTTAGTGACAACGTTTAGGGTAAACCATTCTCTCTATTCCCCTCCACCCCCTCCCTCATTCTCTCTCTATCTCTCTGTACAGGATATTTATTGGATGAATGGTTGTATGTCGATTATTCCTTCCTTAGTGAAAACGTTTAGGGTAAACCACTCTCTCTCCCTCTCCCTCCCTCATTCTCTCTCCCTCTCTCTCTCATTCTCTGTCTGTCTCTCTCTCTCTCTCTCTCTCATTCTCTCTCTCTCTCTCTCCTTTTCTCTCTCTCTGTACAGAATATACATGTAACACATGTATCATAAATTAAGTTTTTAACGTTTGTGTATCACATTTGTTTAATTAATTTTATGCATGTAAGCATCATATTTATTGATTAACTTTTGCTACAATCAGAAAATCGTTATTTAAATATTGCACAACTAAAGTTCGCAAGTAGAATTCGGGCATAATCAAACAATTAGTGATTCAGAATTAAACGAATTTTGAAAAGGAAAATAGTGAAAGTAAATCGCATCATGGCGAATTCATGAGTCATTTTCAGTAAATAATTATGTAATGAAATATTTATTTATGTATCTTTTTAATTATATATCATTTTCAATAAAACAAATCTGTTTTTATTAAAACCAAAAAATAAATTATATAAATATCGTAATTTTATTTCTTACTTCATGGATACGATATAATGTAGGATGTCAAAATACCATGCATGTATGACAGGAAATGTTTTCTTACTCAACTCAGGTTAGCTTAGTATCAAAACAAACATACTAATCGACATGATTGTAATACAAACGCATGACAAATAAAATTAAACCAAGTGTTCTTTTCATAAATATTACCTATTTTTTAAAAATGTTTTGTAATGTTATCTAAATGTATGACACTTTAATGATAAAAACAAATTTTGTAGTAGAAGTCATGGTGACCATTAAATTGTCGTAACTGACACAAGTACAAATGTCCTTAAAATAAAGTTATATCTGCATTTTTAGAAGAAAATGAAGTTTCTATACATTACTAAAAAGTTGAAATAATTATACAGTCAAACCTGTCGATAAAGGGCACCTAATGGAACCAGTTAAAGAGGCCTTTATGAGCAGGTGGCCTTTATATACAGATTCAAATAAAATGAATAAAGAACAATCAGGATACAATTCTACTGGCCTTTATAAGCAGGTGACCTTTATACAGAGATGGCCTTTATGGCAGGTTAGACTGTATTAAATATAACATGTTAGCAATAAAAAATAAACATACTTATCCATGTCCGAATCACAATTCAGAAGCAAAGTAATAACTTTGGAACTGACAATTTAGGTTAGATACATGAACTTCCACCAGGGAAGTGTGGCTGGGTGCTCCGGCAGGGTAAGCACCTCCTGTTTAGCTAGCTACACCCGCCACATGTGTAATCAAAATTGTGTGAAAGGAACATGGAACTATAGGACGTCAAATATATCAAAGGCCATCCTGGATACAGAGACATCAAACTTATCAACAATACTGTGATGACGGCCTATGGTGTTTAATAAATATGACATTTATTTTTTTTCAAAAAAATTTTTTTGAAGGCCTTGATAAGCTTATAACTACGATATCCCTGAGTCAACAATTTATTTGCAAGCATCCTGTATCGTTGTACAAAGTCCGCGAGTGGGATCAAGCTCTACCATAGCATATTAATTGGGACTCAAATACACAATAAGCAGGAGAAACAGGTATATTACATTGGTAAGGAAGCTGACTTTCCAAATTTACAAATACCTATTGGTGACCGTATCTGTTGACAGCCTTGAATGGTACCTTGTCGATAACTTCATTACCTGAGGTAACATTAGAGTGGAAATTTTTACATACATTTTATTATAGCCTTACCTACATATAAAACACAAACAATTACTTATTAAAACATTAAAAATATATTAAATATTATATGTAGCCATTCTTTAAATAAATAAATGAAGTGTCATCATAGTACAAATTTCTGGTAATGATTGTTATGATGCAATTAAACATGGCCAGATGTGGCGCAAGAACAATAAAGGACAATATCAATAATTGATGTGTTGACGAGTATATATTTTTCACTAGTTTTGAATTTCACAATGTTTCTTTGTGGAGCTAAATTCAGCATGTGGCGCAATAACAAAAAACGACAACACACAATTAGTCTAAAAATTGGTATTGACAAGCATACATTTATCACTGGTTTTGAATTTCAAGGTGTTTCTTTATGGGGCTATTGAGCATGTGGCGCAATAACCAAAAATGACAACCACGCAATAAGTTATATATTTAACATCTTTTCAGGGTACATCATTTGATATTGATCGTATATGCATCGATTATAGTCTATTCATGCTACATTAAGCTCTTATGTAACGATATTAAGGATTGTATAAGCCCACACAAAATAAAAAATTAAGTTCGTCAGGTTTTTTGAGTGGGCGATTGAAAGTTAAATGTATATTTTCTAAAAATAAAAAAAAACAAATTTTTCAGATGCACAAAATTTGAATCCAATGTGTCAGAGATAAAAACACTAAAAAGAGAATTTTTTTAGCAAGACATTGAAAAATAAATTTATTTTTTCTAAAAACATTTTTTTCTTCTTCAAATTTTCAAAATTTTACCAGAGGTGTGATAGAAAAAACACAAAAATATGGATTTTTTGAGTGAGCGATTGAAAAATAATTTTTTTTTCAAATTCACAAAACTTGAACCAAACTTGTATTAGAAAAAAACACAAAAAGATGGATTTGTTTAATAAGTGATTGCCTATATATATAGTTTGTTCACTTCATGAAATTCGGACAAAAATAGGTTAGGCTTTTTTTGCGTTTAATTTTGAAAAAAATCGATAAAAAGCCCGAAATTGTTATAACTCAATTATTTGATTAGATAATGACATTGGGTTTTTTAGTTTTAACATATTCTTGTAATTACCGTCAAAATGAAATCAAGGTCAATTGTTAAGGTCATGGTCTAATTTTTTACCTCTCTTATTTTATTTATTACCTTTGAAAACTATAACCTTTTGGTATAGTCATGTATATTAGAATTTTGTTGGTATCGCTGTAATGATCATTGCGATATATGAATTAAGGTCATGTGTTTTAGGGGCAAGGTCACAGATGCAAAACAATACCAAAATAATTAGTTATCAGGAAAACTAAAAACTGTTTGTATAGGAATGTATATTAGAGTTACAACAATACTTTTGATATATAGATAGAGGTCAAGGTTCAAATGTCAAGGTCAGAGATGTGATAAAATAATGAAATGGTTAATTATCTGGAAAACTATAAACTTTTTGTTTAGGCTTGTATATAAGAATATTGTAGGTTTTGGCACAACAATCATTTTGATATATAGATGGAGGTCATGGCTCAAATGTCAAGGTCACAGATGGGAAAGAATACTTGAATTGTTAATTTCTTACAAACGCTTTAAATTTGGACTATTTATAAAAAATTTGCCATTGGATTTCAGTATTATTTGTGTTTTTATTTTAAATAATTAAGCTAGCCAATATTTATATTATAAGGGCATCATCTCAACTGGGCCTCTTGTTTAAATTTAATTTCTGCTTCATTTTCTACCTGAAAAGAAATTGATGTTTGAAGATTAGAAAGACGCCCAACAATGTTATAAATGGTTTGGCCTTTTATTGATAGGCATAAATTGATACATAATTTGCATCTGTATGGATTTGTAACATAATAGCTATAATCAACCGTCAATTATGCTATAAATAGGAGAATCATTTATGTGATAATCAGAGGAAGAGTGATTAAGGTAAGTCGAATAATTTATTGTATATTTTTTTGTTTTTAATTTTGTTTAAATATTATACAATTATGGACTTTTTGTACAACCAAACAGGCTGCTTGCAAATAAATTGTTGACTCGGGCATATTGGAAGCCTAGGTTTATAAAGGCCCTCAAAAAGTTTTATGACTGTCATCACAGTATTGTTGATAAGTTTGATGTCTCAATTTCCAGGATTGCCCTGGATATATTTGACGTCCCATAGATCCATGTTCCTTTCACACAATTTTGATTACACACGTAGCGGGTGTAGCTAGCTAAACAGAAGGTGCTTACCCTTTCAGAACAACCAGTCTCACATTCCTGTTGGTTGTTCACGTGTTTAACGTCAGTTGTCAGTTCCAACGTTTTTACTTTGCTTCTGGATTGTGATTCGGACATGCATTAGTATGTTTGTTTTTGGATGTATATGGCGTGATATTGAAAAGAAAAAAATATTGACCGAGTTTTTTAAACCCAAAACTAGATATATTTTTAATTTTTTGATCAAGGTGAAGTTAAATGAATATCAAAACAAAGAGCTTTCATTGTACCGGAACCGAAAACTAAAACCAGATTTTTTAAAACTAGGACGGGTTATTTTTTTTATCAATATGCCTGGCAAAGATTAAATGAGTGTAGTTTTATGCATTTTCGTTGTATCATTATAATGTGACTGGGGAAGTGATACGTTATATCTGCGGCGTACTGACTCTGTGAGCTAGCACATTAAAGTCGCCCTGAGTGCGCGCTAGTACAAAGCAGACAATAAAACACACCCGCACATCACATGCTTACACGACCTTGTTCATAAATTGATCCATAGAGATAAATGAAATAGTTGTCGCCGCGAATAGATGAAAAGTTGTTGATTCGACGTTAAGCAACATTCAACAAATTGAAACATTTTCTGGTTTATTATTATTTTAATTAATGTAACGTACAGTGCAGACCTGTTGAAAGTTTAAAGCAAAACTAGCGAAAAAGGAGACAAAGGCTATCAAAGAAAGGCTGTCAAGTGGCCAAGAGATGGATAGTTAGTGGTAAAAAAGCAGCTCCTCGATAATTTTGCCACCAATCATCACAGTAAAACCTTGTTATAATGCCACTTGCAAAGTTTTGCGACCTCGCTAATCCTCACAGCCACCTCACATTAACCACAGAAACTCCTCGTTATTATGCCCTTCGCTAAGCTTTGCAACCTCTCTTATCACTACAGAAAAAACTCGTTATTATTCCCCCACGCTTGGCTCTGCTACCTCGTTAATCACATCAACCTCACTGATCACCACAAGACCGCGCTGGCCTAATGGACAAGACGTCAGTCTACATATCCAGGGTCCTTCGCCGCTGTAAGTTCGAGTCCCGCTCAGACCACATGTGGTAAAGTGAATTTCCTTTGCCGTTAGCCTTTACTGGTTCACCCAGTATCAGTATAATGTAACTGGTGGAGTGGTTCTCTTGTTTGCGGCGAATTGACTTGGTAAGCTAGCAATTTAAAGTCGCCCTGAGTGCGCGCTGGTAAAAGGAAGAAAATACGACACACTCGCACTTCACGCGCATACAAAAACTTGTTCATAGATTAGTCCATAGAAATTAATAAAATCGTACTCGTCGCTAATAGCTAAAAAATGCTGATGCGACGTTAAGCAAAATTCAACAGATTAATCACTTATTGCCACAGTAAACCTTGTTATAATGTCCCTCGCTAAGCTTTGCCACCTCGCTTTTCGCCACAGTAAACCTGGTTATAATGTCCTCGGTAAGCTTTGCCACCTCGCTTTTCGCCACAGTAAACCTTGTTATAATGTTCCTCGCTAAGCTTTGCCACCTCGCTTTTCGCCACAGTAAACCTGGTTATAATGTCCCTCGGTAAGCTTTCACACCTCGCTTTTCGCCACAGTAAACCTGGTTATAATGTCCCTCGGTAAGCTTTCACACCTCGCTTTTCGCCACAGTAAACCTTGTTATAATGTTCCTCGCCAAGCTTTGCCACCTCGCTTTTCGCCACAGTAAAACCTTGTCATAATGTTCCTCGCCAAGCTTTGCCACCTTGCTTTTTGCCACAGTAAAACCTTGTTATAATGTCTCTCGCTAAGCTTTGACACCTCGCTTTTTGCCACAGTAAACTTTGTTATAATGTTCCTCGCTAAGCTTTGCCACCTCGCTTTTCGCCACAGTAAACCTTGTTATAATGTCCCTCGCTAAGCTTTGACACTTCGCTTTTTCGCCACAGTAAAACCTTGTTATAATGTTCCTCGCCAAGCTTTGCCACCTCGCTTTTCGCCACAATAAACCTTGTTATAATGTTCCTCGCCAAGCTTTGCCACCTCGCTATTCGCCACAATAAAACCTTGTTTAATGTCCCTCGCTAAGCTTTGCCACCTCGTTATTCGCCACAGTAAACCTTGTTATAGTTCCTCGCCAAGCTTTGCCACCTCGCTTTTCGCCACAATAAAACCTTGTTATAATGTCCCTCGCTAAGCTTTGCCACCTCGCTATTCGCCACAGTAAAACCTTGTTATAATGTCCCTCGCTAAGCTTTACCACCTTGCTTTTCGCCACAGTAAAACCTTGTTATAATGTCCCTCGCTAAGCATTGACACCTTGCTTTTCGCCACAGTAAAACCTTGTTATAATGTTCCTCGCTAAGCTTTGCCACCTCGCTATTCGCCACAATAAAACCTTGTTATAATGTCCCTCGCTAAGCTTTGCCACCTCGCTATTCGCCACAGTAAACCTTGTTATAATGTTCCTCGCCAAGCTTTGCCACCTCGCTTTTCGCCACAATAAAACCTTGTTATAATGTCCCTCGCTAAGGTTTGCCACCTCGCTATTCGCCACAATAAAACCTTGTTATAATGTCCCTCGCTAAGCTTTACCACCTTGCTTTTCGCCACAGTAAACCTTGTTATAATGTCCCTCGCTAAGCATTGACACCTTGCTTTTCGCCACAGTAAAACCTTGTTATAATGTCCCTCGCTAAGCTTGCCACCTTGCTTTTCGGCACAGTAAAACCTTGTTATAATGTCCCTCGCTAAGCATTGCCACCTTGCCTTTTGCCATAGTAAACCTTGTTATAATGTCCCTCGCTAAGCATTGACACCTTTCTTTTCGCCACAGTAAAACCTTGTTATAATGTCCCTCGCTAAGCATTGACACCTTGCCTTTCGCCATAGTAAACCGTGTTATAATGTCCCTCGCTAAGCATTGACACCTTGCTTTTCGCCACAGTAAAACCTTGTTATAATGTCCCTCGCTAAGCTTTACCACCTTTCTTTTCGCCACAGTAAAACCTTGTTATAATGTCCCTCGCTAAGCATTGACACCTTGCTTTTCGCCACAGTAAAACCTTGTTATAATGTCCCTCGCTAAGCTTTGCCACCTTGCTTTTCGGCACAGTAAAACCTTGTTATAATGTCCCTCGCTAAGCATTGACACCTTGCCTTTTGCCATAGTAAACCTTGTTATAATGTCCCTTGCTAAGCATTGACACCTTGCTTTTCGCCACAGTAAAACCTTGTTATAATGTCCCTCGCTAAGCATTGACACCTTGCCTTTCGCCATAGTAAACCGTGTTATAATGTCCCTCGCTAAGCATTGACACCTTGCTTTTCGCCACAGTAAAACCTTGTTATAATGTCCCTCGCTAAGCTTTGCCACCTTGCTTTTCGCCACAGTAAACCTTGTTATAATGTTCCTCGCTAAGCTTTGACACCTTGCTTTTCGCCACAGTAAAACCTTGTTATAATGTTTCTCGCTAAGCTTTGCCATCTCGCTTTTTTGCCACAATAAAACCTTGTTACAATGTCCCTCGCTAAGCTTTGCCACCTCGCTTTTCGCCACAGTAAAACCTTGTTATAATGTTCCTCGTAAGCCTCAAAATTCTTTATTTGTCTAAGTTTTTCCTAATAAATCTTCTACGATTTATGTTCAATCCCCTTTATAACGCCTACATCTGCCTTAACCAATGTTTTTTTTTATCTTAATATCCACGACTCCTTACGGACCAGGTGCACAAGTCACTTATTAAAAACTTAAAAGAATCTGTTTGAATAAAAGACTAGTTTTATCTAGCTTTCTGGTTGATATGCTATGGTGTTTGTAAATAACAGTAATGTTTGTAAAAAACCTTATTTTGTAATTTGTTGGGATTCAGCAATTAAAAAATCATAGCAAGTATAATACATAATACTAGTTTTTAATATTTGTTTGAAAAAAAACATTCTAAAACAAAGTTTATTAACCAAAACTGTGTGATAATAATAATTTATTGATTTATTTGTCCAGATCGGGACATTTTAGTGCGCTAGGGTGCCATTTCGGTACTTTTTCATCGTTAAGTGTTTGATTTTGGTACAATTGCCATTCAAAAAGTCCAAAATTTTGATTTAAAAAACCGTCAAAATTGAAAAAGATCAGTCTTATTTGATCTTTTTATTTTATCCGTACGTTTATAATCCGTTTTTATCTTACAAATCTTAAAATTGTCAGCCTAATTATTATGTCCTGTAGACAACTTTTATATACAGATTTTACTTCTTTAGGTCGCCTGTTTTTTATATATGCAGGTTTTAGTTTATTAAGTTTTTTCTTTTTGTTATTTCAGCATTTTACAGGTGAAATATGGCGGTATTTATCAAGAACGCGCTGTTTGTTTCCTTTGTTTTTTATTGGTTCGCCGGGATCAGTTCTTCATTGGTTGCTGGTGATGCTGATGATGCTAAATGTCCGATGAAGTTTCCAAAACAAATTCAAAAGGTACTGAATTATATAAAAACAAACACCTAGAACAAACAGTAAAGACGGCTTAAAATTTTAATATTTAGCCACCGAAAAAGAGTCGAAGTTCGTCTGCCGAGTGGTCGAGATATGGATAGCTAGTGAATAAAAACGTCTAGGAAAATCTGTAGCAGCTAGAAGTAAAAATAAAAAACAAACATACCAATCCATGTCCAAATCCAAATCCAAGTAAAAACTTCGAAACTGGCAAATTAAATTAGCACGTGAACTTTCACCAGATAAGTGAGACCGGATGCTCTAGAAGGGTAAGCACCTCCTGTTTAGCTAACTACCCCTCACGTGTAAACTTTGTGTCAGACTTTGGACAGGAATAAGCTCCGGCACCTACTGTTAACTAATTAATTTTGAATTAAAAATCATTATGCGTGTTTTTCATATATAATTTTTTTCTGTAGAAAGAAACATGTTGTTAGGATCTCAATTGATAAAAATGGTGATGTTTACACCGGAAGTGATGTCTTTAGTGACGTATAAGACCATATGCGTATATATCTCTATAATATCCACAATATACTCTGACAAGAGATATAACTTTCGTAATTATCCATGTGCAAATTGATTTCCCGTTAGGACTTGGCTCAAGCAGTCTACAAATCCTTATCACTGTGAGTTCGAGTTTCGCTCAAACCACGGAACATGTCGGAACATAAAACGAATGACCGGCGATACGTCAATTCGGCACTTACCTATTGGCTTAGTATCAATATCGATAGATCTATATCATATGTTAAACTGTAGTTTCGAAATATTTCAATGTTTTTGTTTTATATGTTGTAAAAGAATCGTCAATTTTTGATATCTATTTTTAGGTAACAAAAAATGTATATGTTGCTACTGGATACGCATTAGGAAATTCCATAATGGTGATTGCACCGGAAGGACTCATTATAGTTGATGTAACAGAAACTGTAAATGCTTCCGCGGAGATTTTTGCGGAGTTCCGGAAGATTTCCAAAAAGCCAGTGAAAGCAATTGTATACACCCATTATCACCATGACCACATTATGGGTGCAAAGGTACTGGATTTTTAATGTTAACTTATAACGTGTTCTAGCCTGCAATTCACGTTTGATAGGTCTCAGTGGCCGAGCGGTCTAAAGAGTCCATTTACGAATCACAGCGCCTCTCATAATCACCGCCTTATCCCACACGAGACCTAATACGTAGTCTTCAACTGCTACATTCATCAAATGTGAAAGGTATAATCATTATGGTCCTTATATAAGTCGACCCATATATACCCAGCAAGTATATATCCAGCAAGGATGTGGACCAATGAATCTCCCTTTTATTAAATTGGGTTTTACGTTATAGTCCAGAATATTTCATTTATATACAAGACGTCACAAGCTTTAGAAAAATATTATTTCACCATATACACAACCAGGCTGTTGACTAAAAAATATCTCATATTGAATAAGTTTGATCGATTTAATTGAGTATAGATTGACTGTAGCATGCTAAGCCTTCAGTGACATGCTAGAATATGTTGTTATGGTTTATAACGCAGAACCCCTTGACTTTTATTTCTAAATGCAGCGTGATTGGCGTAAAAAAACTTTCATTACCTGTATGATCCGACATAAAAAAATACGGTGCGAGCACTTATATTGGACAAACAAAATCCCGCATACACACAGCCGCTTTATAAAACCCATGGTATCACCATGTGTGGCAAGAATAAAGAACACTGTCAAGTTTCACAATCATTTCTTAACTAAAATTGTCCTGAAATTTTGACAATCTTTGACAGAACTACAAATTAACAACAATTATTTTACAAAACCAAATAAATGCACAAATGGTATATGCTTGTGGTGAAAATGACTCCTTAAATTACTAAATACATATCTTACAAATTTACCAAATTATTAAGACTGGAAATTTCCCATAGTTAAGAAAAATTTTAGCTATGGAATGATTAAAAGGGGCCTGATCTGAAAATATAATTACATACGTCAGAAAATCAGGTCTTTGTTTCTGAAATAACCGGAAGCCAAATCAAATTACAAGTCCATGTTTAATTTTAATTAGTGACATCTAATTATTATTTTGCAGACATTTATAGAGGACCCAAACAATCCACCAGAAATCTGGGCAGATATAAAACTTCTGGACACCATAGAAAGATTTAAAACTTATGCTTTTGCCATCAGACGTACGCGGGCGATCAGACAATTTGGGGATTACGTTCCCAAATCTAATGGAGGACTTGGAAACGGTTTGGCAATCGGAGATGAAGGATTCGTCATTCCAAACAAGTTTGTTGACAAACCCAGTGTTCCGGCAAAAGTTGCAGGTAATACAACTTTAAGAATCATCTAAGTAGGACAATTCAAGTGAAAACTATTTTACTGACAAACGTAAAAGAGGGGTACAATAATGAAATTACCTACTCAAGTGTGAAGATTTATAAATTAAAATAAAGAGGAATTGATAGTTTAGGAATTTTTTAATTATTTACTGCATTTTTTATGGAATTGTGCAAAAATACGGGTTTTGGGGAAAAATAGTTTTCACCTTTTGTAACTAACTTTAAAAAACGTCATAGAGCAGTAAATAGGGGCCAGAGTTTGTTAAAGAAATACGAAGTTTTTGAAAACTCGACAATTTACGGTTGAGGTTTTCTACGATTTATTTTTCTTTTAAAAACGCTTGTCATCACGATAATCACTTTAATTTAATTTTTAAATTTTAAAGTTTTGGCTTCGATTTTATCATTATTGTTTAGAATATGCTATACGAGCGTAATATCCAATGCCTTAGGGTGGCATCTCTAATGAAGATGTCCGTATACCTAGACGGCAATTATTATTTTAGTACTGAAACATTATTAAAAGTATTATTGTCCTACATAATTAATTGCAAGTCCATCTCCGACAAACTGCCAAAATGACTAGTCACTATCCAAACTGACCCGTGCAAGTTATCTCCCCTGTACCGGGTTGTCGCATGGTGGCAATCGCTTGTCACGATTGGAAAAGTTGTTACACGCTGACGGTATTTTTGTGTGAAAAATATAAAACTGCCCATGTCCAAATCAAAATACAGATGCAAAGTGAAAACTTGAAATTGACACAATTGGTGAAACACGTGAACATACACCAGGGAAGTAACGGTAGTTGTTACATTTATATCATTTGGCTAAAAACACCCAATAATGGGGTTTGCTATAATAATAAATAAAAACAAATAATAATAATAATAATTATTATTATAATAATATTTGTTTTTACAGGATTAAATGTAGTATTTATGCAGATTCCAGGAGAAAGCAACGATCACGTCCCTAATGAATATTTAAATCAAAGGTCAAGCGGACAGGTCAAAGATGTTTGACTATCTATAATTATGATACATATTTATTCAATATGTTATTAGCTCCCTCCAGCATATGGTACAGTATAGTATATATATATATATATATGATATTTTGAACACATTTACCACAAACCTACTACACGTTACGAATATCCCCGGTAGAGGGCGCTGTGAAACTTTATTCCAAAGTATATCTGTGTGGGTGCAATGGTATTTTAAGATCCACTCACCGATTCACTAATATCCGTCAGTTCTAGGGCTATGAAATAAACCGTGTGCTAGTTGCCAGAGAAAACCGTCACACTTCGACAAGCGAACCGGCATATTTTGACACCAGGATCCGCTAAAATGGGGTTCGAATCTAGTTGGGAAAAGATCTGTGGTCCGCGAACAGTGATTGTTCTTTCGCCAAGTACTTAATATTTAGAAAAGATAGTAACGGGGTCTTTCGGAATATGCCTACGCATCATTGCACCGTGTCACGGGTGGCGTGGCAAGATAAAGAATACTCACTGCACATAACTCTGAGAATTCCGCAAGTGTCAAAATCTCCTCCACTTCACCCCTAAAGCTGGTGATGTCTCGATATAAATAAAATATTCTTGACTTGGACGTAAAACCCCATTCAATCAATCAATATATCAGCCCACCAACCAACCAATAAATTAATCAATCAATAAATTAACCAATCATCGAATCAATTAATCAATCAATCAACCATTTAATCAATCAATCAAACGATCAATTCATCAATCAATCAAAAATCGATTTTTAAAAAACAGAATACCGACACGCTTGAAAGTACCAGTTATTTCATAACAACAAAGTATAATATTAGTAGCAATAAAACTTACTTTTTTCAACATTGTTGTTTTTTCAAAAAACAGAAATGTTTTGTTTTCTTTTTTTTAAAAAAAAACCCAGAAATGTCAATGCTTTTAGCATTATCTGAGAATGTTTCTCTTTGTATCATGGTTAATGGTCGATGTGATACAGTGTAGATGAAAAACCCCTTCACCACGTGATCAACACGTTTACCAAGCTTCCGCCTTCTAGCTTCCTATGCCAGAACCACTGTTCTGTAGGCGCTGAAGACCTCACATTCGTGATGTGTCGTCATACATAAAAAGGCGTCAAATCAGACATTGAAAAAGTACGCACAAAACGACGACGTCATTATGGTATGGATCTACCTTAAACATGTTTACATTCCGAATTTCCAAAATAACGTCATTATACACAATGGAAATAACTGAATCGCACAAAGGTAATTGATGTATCGCTGACCTCGCCCACAATTGTCCGACAAAGGTCTGGCATGCTTTAATTACACGCAAAAAGAATGAAAACTCGGTCTGAATTGCGCCGTTTTATGACGTCACTGATATTAGTACGTCACTGACACTAGTACGTCATTAGTTGCCGTGACGCTGCTTTGGTACCTTGGTGGCGGCCTTTGTCGGAACATTGTTGGCGTGACCGGTGATCCGTCAATTCAGGCATTAGGTGTTACAATGACGTTGCGTGGTAAATCTGCGACCTCTATTAGAGTACAGTTAGCAGAATAGCAACATTTTTGGTCCCTGACTTTATTTAATAATAGCAATGAGGAAAAAGGGTTGTCTTTTTAATAATTCTGATTTTTGAATCGATGGTCATTTGCGTCAAGAAACCCGCACAGTCAATTGATCCTCTCCAAATAGGTAAATATGGTGAGTATGGAAGATCTTTAGCCGCAAATGCATTACAAGACCAAGGCCATCCACTTAATTTCTTGAAATCTGTCTTTTGGTGAAGTGAAAGAGTTGAAAAGGTAATATCAATGACCTTTGCTCCAGTAGCACGTGCAAACCAAACTAACCAGTTGTCAACAATTGCTCTTCCAACAACATGGTCAGGCATGTGATCCCAGAGAAATAAATTATTTGTTATAAACACATCTCCCGCCATTCCGTGCGACAAAGTAGAGCGCATGCCAAGATGTTCAACTTCTTCAATCGTGTTAATAACTGGTGTCCTAAGTGACGTAATATTAAATTCTGATCGTCTGCCTACTATCAAAAGAGGTCCTTTGTTAAAATGATCAGATTTCAAAATTTCGGACAATGTTTTTATAAATCCTCCATTAAAAAGAATATCCGCATTGGCATATCCGTAAAGTTCGCTTTTAAACTTTGAAATCGAATTTATGAATAAAGATTTTAAAACTGGTGCCCCACATGTTTTTTGCTCTACCGGAAGTACTTGTATGTTTGCGGAAGTTGCCAGGTCTGACGTTGAAGCGCTGTCGGAGTATACTACAGTTTTTACATTTTTACCTAATAACTTCCAGTTTCTGAGAGTATTGAAATAAACTTCTTTTTTCTCCATTTTTGTATCAAAAGTTGTGAACATTGTCAAAAGAGTTTCTGTATCTTTTCTTCTCCAAGGTTTATCGTTAACACGCATAATATCATTTAAAAGTTTTTCGGGGAAAAACTGACATTCATGAAATACTTGTGCATTAAACGGGTAATTGTCACATTGAACTTCACCTTCATCAACTCCACCTGACAGTACGTAAATCCTCAGGACAAACAAACACAAAATGGTTGCTATGGCTACGGAGGCACGCTTGCGAAATTTAAAAGTGTTCATTTTCTGACTGCTTAAGACGGCGCCTTAATAATAATATTCCCTATTTCCGTATGTCCTATCAATTTGAAAGATGAACTGTAAAATAAATAAATAAATAAATAAATAAATAAATGAATTTTAAAAATGAATAAAATAAGTTGCCTAAGATGTACAAATAAATTATTAATAAATTAAAATAAATAAATAAAATTAGGTGCCAGTGTTATATAAACAAGAGGCCCATTTGACCCGATACGCTCACCTGAAAAATAATGGCTAGTTGAATTATATTTTAAAGTAAAAATCAGATGTCTAAATCTTTATAAATTCTTGTCACCCTTCAAAGAAAAACCTCGCATTCTGATTAGTTAACTTGTCGGGGTACACAGAACTTTGTTACCCTTCAAATAAATTTCTCGCATGGCGATTGGTTAACTTGCCGGGATATACAGAACTTTGTTACCCTTCAAATAAATTTCTCGCATGGCGATTGGTTAACTTGCCGGGGTATATAGAACTTTGTCACCCTTCAAAGAAATTTCTCGCATAGCGATTGGTTAACTTGCCGGGATATATAGAACTATGTTTGAAAATCTGCCGGGGTACATAAACGCACGCGACGTTTAGCGTTAAAAGGGAAGTAACTCGTACATCTCTGACGTCTAGTTACGGTAAACAAACATGGCGACAACGCACGTAAGTCACAGAAAATACGAAATTCGCCTGCGGCTCAGGGTACATAAATCTTTGACGGGGTACATGGGACCGTGTAACCTGCCAAAGCCCTGTATAACTTATAATGTTTGAAAATCTGCCGGGGTACATAAACGCACGCGACGTTTAGCGTTAAAAGGGAAGTAACTCGTACAACGCTGGCGTCTAGTTACGGTAAATAAACATGGCGACAACATACGCAAGTCACACAAATGACAAAATACGAAGTTCCAACTAGTAACGTTTTAAATGGTGACAAAAACGTTATACAGGGCTTCGGCAGGTTACACGGCGCCATGTTCTCCGTCAAAGATGAATGTACATAAATTTTGACGGGGCACATGGGGCCGCGTAACTTGCCAAAGCCCTGTATAACTTATAATATTTTCAATTAACCATTTCAGTGTTTTTTCATCTAACATTAGACTAGTTTTTCTGTCTGTATTTGATGAAATACAAGTTTTATCTAACACGCGTGATACAGAATCTTGTATCATCACACTGTGGTGATACAACATTGGCGGTAAAGTACATTATTAATTATTGTTTGTCAATTTGGGGTAATTGTCACTCTAAATATCTGGACCTCATTCTTAAGCTTCAAAAACTGTCTGCAAGGTTAATACTAGACAAAGATGTTCGTGAAACGAGATCCATTGAATTATTTAAAGAACTAAGCATGCAAACAATTCACCAAAGAATCCATTATCACAAATCAATTTTAATGTTCAAAGCTGAAAATAACATATCTCCATCATATATTTCTGATTTATTTAAATCTTGTTCCGATTGCAATACATATCAACTCCGATCTAGCCATTCTAACAATTTATTTTTATATAGACCAAATTCAGAATTACGAAAATCAGCAATTTTATACTCAGGTTCAATAATTTGGAATTCATTGCCAACACAATTAAAAAATGCGACATCTTTGAAGAATTTCAAAAAGTTATACCAAAGTACTTTTTTTACATATTAATACGATAGTATTATATTATCTTAACATTTGGTTGTTTAATATATATATACTTGTACATAGTTTTATACTTAGAATCTTAGCATATGTTTTATATTTTGCGTGATTATTATTTTAAGTATTTTTAATTACTACATGTAAAGAAATTTTATTTTTATTAATAGTATATAATCACTCATATTGGAGGGCCTTATGTAAGATTGGCTCAGTCCAAATAATCAACCCTCAAAAAATAAAGTCATTATTATTATTATTATTATTATTATTACACGTGCACGTCATTGTGGAATCTCCGATTTGTCAAATGTAAACAATGACGTCATTACTACAAAATATGTCATAACATAGTTCAGTGGTTTTCTGAGGTAAAATGTATTTTTTTCACATAAAGTATTGGGTTTTTATTATTTTAACTATCTAATAAAAATATCATACAACAATGTGTATGTACAACCCTTCGCAAGCGCGACTCGTAGTGATACGACTACGAAAAAAAGGACTCGATCTGATACTGAGGGTTGTAAATACACATTGTGTATATAATATGTATACATCTATAAACTTGGCCTCTGAACACTTGACCTTCATAAATAAATTAAATGATTAGGCGCAAAAATGCGTTACCTATTTTTTCCGAATTTCACGAAATGAACAAACTATAGACTTAATACCCCAGAGAAGCCAAAAATTACATCAGATTTTGTCTCCAGTGGTCAATTTCGGAGAAGATTTTTTAAGATTTTTGCACCCTTAGGTCACCTTGACCTAGTTATTGTAGCCATGACCACGCCAAAAACAAATCTGAATTGCGCCGATTCATATACTATTTAAATCTGTCAGGTAGTATCAGAGGAGAAGTCGAAAATAGATGTACATGCACACGCAGACAAAGTCACTCACACACACGCACACTCACATACACGCGCACGCACATACACATGATGTGCTGTGTCATAAGCTCAAATCCGTACGTATATAACCCGTGATTATGAACAATACGTATCGCACTGATGTCTTTCGTTCGTGTACGTATGTACTGGGAACTTTTGTTCATCTTTAATGTTTAGACACAGTCATTTTCATAAATAACTTTCAAACCTTTTAAGTTTCTGAAACCTAACAATCATATTTTGTTTTGAAAACAAAAAAGCGCATGTACACATATTTTATGTTTAATTTTACTTTTTCCGATATTCTCCTACATAGAGATAATTTTACATTGTTTACTTAAAATCAGTTGTAATATGTTCCCTTAGTGACCTCATATGCATATATTAAAAGGTTCAAATAAGGTCAACAATTACTTATATGACACTTGTTGTTGGCATCGGTTTAGTCAAAATCATGGAGAAGAAATATCCATTCCAGATGACGAGAAGTATGCAGTTTTCAAGTTTTAATTTGTAAAAAAAGCATCAGAATCACATTTTGTGAAAGTGGACAAACTGATTAAGTCTATGACACAGGCGTGATTCAGGCGTTCATATCAATGATTTATTTAGACCACGATGTCCAAAAACGGACGTTTTAGTTCTTAGTCTAATCACGATTATTGTAAATTTGCTGATGTTTTCTCTATATACAGGAATAAATGTAATGATTTTGATTTTTTAAGTATTTTTCCTTGTTAGAATTTTTTTAAACACAGATATTGTAATTATTTTATGAGAAACCACATGATAATATAGCCATTTTAGTTACGGACTGTCTCTAAGTAAAAAAGACGAACAATAACATGTGTATTTATATGGACAATATATTCAAAACTATCAATATTATGATTTGACAAAAGGCTATCAGGATTCATTCAAGTTTTTGTAGATTTTTTTTTTTTTTTTTTTTTTGGGGGGGGGGGGGGGGGGGTAGGGGTTGGGGGTATTTAAATTCATTATTCTAGGGTAAAGGAGCAGAAATTTCCCAGAATATTGTTTTGTTTGAGTCGTGTATACCGTAACTCGGTGGTCAACATGACGTACAAATCACAATTCCAATGCATTACCCCAACCATTCCCTACCCCCACCCCACCGTCTTAATCAACACCACTGCGGTAGCTCAGTTGGTAGAGTGCTCGCCCCGTTAAGTGGGAGGTCGTGGGTTCGAACCCCGGCCGGGTCTGACCCAAGACTTAAAAGTGGGTAGTAACTGTTTTTTTCGCCAAGCACACGGCATTACCAAATGAAAGTCACGGTTTGGAACTTAAAATAAACGAGGTTCCGTGTCTTGGTAGGCTTGGCACGATAAAGAACCCTGCTGTAAAATGCCATCAGCGCAACGCACAAGCAAAATATCTGCACCTTCGCCTATAGCTGGCGAAGTCTCGATATAAGTGAAATATTCTTGACTGGGACGTTAAACACCATTACTAAACTCAACTCAATTCCGTCTTAATCAAAGTTAATCCATTTCACATTGTTGCTAACTTACCCAGTGTCAGGATAATGGACTGGTGGGACAGCAACCTCTGCAACTGCTGTCACCTGAAAGTCGTCATGGGCGGGTGCTATAGTGCATAGCAGATATGCACATAATATAAATCATAAAAATTAAGGGAACATCAGGCTAGGGTAGCCTAGTGTGATCTGACGGACACTAGCAGGAAATTGCAGAGTAAAATGCTCATAAAATAAAATAATCTCCGAGTCTAATATAGTCGTTATATCAGTGGCAGACGTAGAGGGGGTCCAGTCGGAACCCCGTGTGTGTGTGTGTGTGTGTGTGTGTGTGTTTGTGTGTTGCTCAAATTGCAATATTTTATGCTTTTTTTTAAAAACATTCCCCTAACTTTTTCCTCATCAATGAAAAAAGACACCCCCTTTCAAATTTCTAGATCCGATATTGAATTTTCTAAATTTTTGAATATTTCTTTAGTTGTCATGTTAAAATTCAGAAAATTAAAAAATTATGATACAACATAGGAAATAAGTGAGTTGAGTTGAGTTCAGTTGAGTAATGGTGTTTAAAGTCCCAGTCTAGACTATTTTACTTATATCGAGACGTCGCCAACTATAATAGTCTAAGGTGCAGAAATTTCGCCTGTGCGTTACGCTGATGTCATTATACATCAGTTTTTTGTCGTTTCATGCATACCTTAAAACAGGACATTATTTCATTTTTATTGTTGCATTTTTTATAGAAATCGTGCAAAAATACACGTGTTGGGGAAAGATGATTTTTACCTTGTGTAACGAATTAATTTAAAAAATGAAAAGATATTAATATATCCAACGTCATAGAGCAGTGCAAAGGGGCCACATTTTGATAAAGAAGTACGATGTTTTTGAAAATTCGACAATTTACGCTTGAGGTTATCTATTCTACGATTTATTTTCCATTTAAAAATGCGTGTACCAGGCGTGATATTTATATTCTAAGGCCACTAATAATCCAAAATACAACAAGTCATGAAAACTGCACGGTCACACAATACTGGCCCCGGTTTCACAATCATTCCTTAGTTAAGATTTTCCTTAACTTAAATCTTGTAAAATTTCAAATCTTAATAATTTTGTTAATTTTCAAGATATTCAGGAATTCAAGGTGTTATTTTTAAGATCACCTCTAGATTGAAATATTTGCATTTAGTTTTGACAAAAATATTCATCAGTAGTTCCGAAAAGAGATTACTAAAATATGCTAAATTTAAGTTAAGGAAAATCTTAGCTAAGGAATGATTGTGAAACCGGGGCCTGTACTATTTGAATTGAGGTGAATATTGATTACTTTAAACAATGCTGAACTATATACAGCCGAATATGCCTAAAATAATCAAGTAATATAGACACTTGGCTTTTATAATCTTACCTTGGATCGTTGGTAGCCTTGAACTATCACGCCTGGCACATGCATTTTCAAAAGGAAAATAAATCATAGAAAACATTAACCGTTAATTGTCGTACTTCTTTTACAAACTCTGACCCCTTTGTACTGCTCTGTGACTTTGGATATATAAATATCTTTTCATTTTTAAAAGTTTATTCGTTACACAAGGTGAAAATCATCTTTCCCAACACGTGTTTTTTTGCACAATTTCCATAAAAAATGCAACAAATATTTTAAAAATTCTTAAATTACCAATTCCTGCTTATTTTTATTTATAAATCTTCGCACTTGTGTAGATAATTTCATTTTTGTACCCCTCTTTCACGTTTTTCAACCAAATGGGTTTCACTTGAATTTTCCTACTTAGATGACCCTTAAGAGGTAGTCTTTTGGGTGAGACTGAAAACCGAGGTCCCGTGTCTCAGTTCACGCTCTGCAGAGTTCGAAAAAGAGTTGAGTGAGTAATGGTGTTTAACGTCCCAGTCAAGAATATTTCACTTATATCGAGAAGTCGCCAGCTATAGGTGAAGGTGCAGAAATTTTGCCTGTGCGTTGCGCTGATGGCATTTTACAGCAGGGTTCTTTATCGTGCCAAACCTACCAAGACACGTGACCTCGTTTATTTTAAGTTCCCATCCGAAAGAACCGCGACTTTCATTTCGTAATGCCGAGTGCTTGGCGAAAGAACGGTCACTACCCACTTAGATGACCTTTAAGAGGTAGTCTTTCGGGTGAGACTCAAAACCGAGGTCCCGTGTCTCACTTTACGCTCTGTAGAGTTCGAAAAAGAGTTTAGTAAACTAAACTGAGTAAAGTTATGTTATTTGTGATAACACTTACCTTAGTGAACTCAAATTTTGAGCTCCAAACTCTGGTAAATATCTAAAACGCGTCACCCCATAAATACACCCGATTAAACTTAAAACATTGGATAATCCTTCATACACGTTACGACTTTTTAAAACTTATTAATAAATATAAAAAACGGAGTTAGATTCTGACGGATTTAAAGAGATTGAAAGATTAAGACGCCTAATTTAAACAGCCAATCAGATTAAGGTCATATTACACGTCGTTTGGATTGGTCCGTAACTTTTCGCTTTGTTGGCAATATTTTAATTCCCTTTCGAAAAAAAAATCAACAACGTGTATAGGCAAACAAAATTGACCTGTCCGTTTGACCTTTTATTTAAATATTAATTATGAACAGGTATATTTAAGTAATAGGGATCATGCGTGTATATTTCGTCTATTTGGTGTGAACACTATTCATGGACAATGTGTATATGTATTAAATACGAATCCTAACTCTACCCATGTATTGGGTGGACCCTCCTATATGAATATTCCTAATGAAAGGTCAAACAGACAGGTCAATGTTGTTTGCCTTTAACAGAATTTACGTCAGACCCATGATACATGATAATAATAATAATAATAATAATAAGTTATTTTATTTTAGTGCCACACATTAATACACATCTAATAAATACATCCATTATATCATATACAGTCAAACCTGTCTATAAAGGCCACCCAAGGAAACTAGTAAAAGTGGCCTTTATGGGCAGGTGGCCTTTATATACAGGTTGAAATAATATGAATAAAGAACAATTGGGATACAATTCTACTGGCCTTTATAAGCAGGTGGCCCTTTTATAGAGGTGGCCTTTAAGGCAGGTTGAACTGTATGTCATTCTCTACACTGCACATTACTTGTTCATCCTAACAATCCATGCTAATGCACTTTTGCATATTAAGTCATTTATAAGTGACATAGTATTGTTACGGAGCCCCTGAAGGGACACACTTGAAAAAAAAAATTAAATCGTTATAACGATATAATATATCGTTATTACGATTTAATATATCGTTATAACGAATTTGGTATATCGTTATAACGATTTAGTATATCGTGGTAACGATTTAGTATATCGTTGTAACGATTTAGTATATCGTTATAACGATTTAATATTTTTCTCCAGTGTGTCCCTTCAGGGGCTCCGTATATTGTAAATTCCTTGTGAATTCTGAGTGTCAAAAAAATTACGTCAGACCAGTGATACATAATAATAATAATAAGTTATTTTATTATAGTGTCACACATTAAAAAAAGAGAAAAAGGACAAACAACATTGACCTGTCCGTTTAACCTTTCATTAGAAATATTCATACAGGAGGATTCACCCAATACATGGGCAGTGTTAATATTCAAGTTAATACTTACACAGTGTACAGTTTACTCTATGAGGTGAGTATACGTATCTCATGATGAATACAAAATTAACACCTGTGCTCCCTATACATAGATGTACTTGGTCCGTGATAAATATTTAAATGAAAGGTCAAGTGGACAGGTCAAAGTTGTTTACCTATACATATCTAATAAATACATACATAAAAATGGAAAAGTTTTCTCACTAAAAGTATAAATGGCCAGCCATTACTGACTTATGAGACACTCATTATTTCAGACATATTAAACAATTAATTATCATGCTATAGTTAAAAAAACATAAAAATAGTATTAAATGTACAGTACATTTAAAAAAGTATACACTTTGTAAAAAGCATCACAGTTCAACATTAAAAAGCTGTTGTCTTTAAAAACTACTAAAATACTACCTAATAAAATTCTCCCGCCTTTTGTACATAGCCTGTTCTGTGATACATCTGGGCCTAGTGACACAAAGCTTATTTCCACTGAACGATGTCGCATTCTCTTCACCACACTATAACATAGGGTAAGGGCTGCTCTATATAGCTTGTCCCCAAACACAAATTAAAAATTTGTCAGTGTGCCCCCCCCCCCCCCAGAATCCTAGGGCGCGTTTCACGTACGTTTCCTAAGTTTGTTCCTAAGTTCATTCCTAAGTTTTAACTTAGAAAAGAGTTAGGAAATGCGTAAGTTCAAACTCTTGCGTTTCACGAACGTGTCTTATGCCTTTCCTAAGTTAGGAAAAACTTAGGAATAAAATCACCGGAACACCTTGTGTATAAAATCACCGGAACACCTCGTGTATAAAATCACCGGAACACCTCGTGTATAAAATCACCGGAACACCTCGTGTATTTATATTCATTATATATTTTTTTTCATTTACATTTACTGATGAAATGAATATTATAACCCATACATAGTTACATGTGAATAATTAATTCAAACTGTTTATTTTCTGTACCACTGCGGTAGCTCAGTTGGTAGAGTGCTCGCTCCGTATGTGGGAGGTCGTGAGTTCGATCCCCGGCCGGGTCTGACCCAAGACTTGAAAGTGGGTAGTGACTGTTCTTTCGCCAAGCACTCGGCATTACGAAATGAAAGTCACGGTTCTTTCGGATGGGAACTTAAAATAAACGAGGTCCCGTGTCACGGTGGGCTTGGCATGCTAAAGAACCCTGCTGTATAATGCCATCAGCGCAACGCACAGACAAAATTTCTGCATCTTTGCCTATAGCTGGCGACGTCTCGATATAAGTGAAATATTCTTGACTGGGCGTTAAACACCATTACTCAACTCACTGTTTATTTTCTAATTATTTGATATACCGGAATTGCGTACTTCCATGAATAACTGAACCGAAGTATAAACTCACCCCATGTCGTCTTCACACATGTATATGTACGTATTTTACACTGTATAGGCAAACAACTTTGACATGTCCGTTTGACCTTTCATTTAAATATTTATTACAGACCAATAACATCTATTTATAGGGAACACAGGTGTTTATTTTGAAAACATCAAGAGATATACTCACCTCGTAGAGTACACCTGTGCACTGTGTATGTATTAACTTAGATTTTTACTCTACCCATTTATTGGATGGACCCTCCTATATGGATATTCCTTATGAAAGGTCAAACGGACAGGTCAATGTTGTTTACCTATATTATAATCCATGCTTATATTCAATAATTTCCACTGGTGAGATGTATACGGGTGTACAAAGGACTATTACATTCATGTACATACTGAACCAAGGGTTTAGCTAACATTTCGCTTAAGGGTAATCTTAGTGAAAACCATTTGGTTGAAAAGCGTGAAAGAGGGGTATAATTATGAAATTACCTACACAAGCGTGAAGATTTACAAATAAAAATACAGCAGGAATTGATAATTTAAGAAATCTTAAAATATTTGTTGCATGTTTTTATGAAAATAGTGCAAAAATACACGTGTTGGGGAAAATAGTTTACACCTTGTATAACGAATTAATTTTAAAAAATGAAAAGATATTAAGATAGTGAACATGATAGAGCAGTGCAAAGGGGCCAGGGCCAGAGTTTGTTAAAGAAATACGAAGTTTTTTAAAACTCGACAATTTACGGTTGATGTTATCTACGATTTATTTTCCTTTTAAAAATAGTGTACCAGGCGTGATATTTATATTCTATTTATTTTTAGTAAGGCCACTTATAATCTAAAATACAACAAGTCACTAAAAGTGTACGGTCACGCAATACTGTATGTTCTATTTGAATTGAGGTGAATATTGTTTGGTTTCAACAATGTTGAACTATATAAAGCCGAATATGCCTCAACAATAATCAAGTAATATACAAACTTAGCTTTTATAATCTTCTCTGGGATCGTTGGTAGCCTTAGAATATGAACAACTATCACGCCTGGTACACGCATTTTTACTTAGGAAAGAACTTTTTCCCAAGTATGCTTCGTGAAACGCGCCCCTGGATCCGCCACTGATACCTGGCGTTATGTAATAGTTACTAACCATGTCAGAGGTGTTCATCAATTTGAAACACCTGGGCACGTGCGTTTAGTGATCCCGAACCGCGAAGCGGTGAGGGATTACGAGCACGTGCCCAGGTGTTTCAAATTGATGAACCCCGACGACGAGGTTCGTAACTGACTTACACGATGACAATTTAAAGTTATCCATGTATTTAATGTTGATTATCAAGTACACGCCTGTGTGAGGACGAAACATTTCAGCTAATAAAGGATCGCATCTGTGGCTCGTGCAAAAACCTAGGTGAATAAGTAGGTCCACGTGTGTCAGTATACACTGCATGTTTTACAAAATTTCTCTATGTACAGGAGAACTGAACAATAATGTTTTAAATTAAAAATATAATTTGGTTAGGTCAGTGCATTTAAAATGCATTTTATTGATAGTTTAATGGAAACATTTTCAATTAAAAAAGAATAAATAATAAAAACCATGTGCACTCAATTTATTGAAATACAGTCTACTTTCCCCCGTGACCCAATCCTTCCGTAAAAAATATCGAAATGATTATTTCCCCGTACCTGGCAATAACAAATGTGTTATTACCACATATTTTATTGTTACGTTTTTACATATTTTGGCTATATTATAAGTTATACAGGGCTTTGGCAGGTTACACGGTCCCATGTACCCTGTGAAATATTTATGTACCCTGAGCCGCAGGTGTAACCTGCCAAAGCCCTGTATAACGTTTTTGTCACCCTTCAAAACGTAACCAGTTGGATATTTTTAACTGCCATTTCGTATTTTGTGTGACTTGCGTACGTTGTCGCCATGTTTGTTTACTGTAACTAGACGCCAGTGTTGTACGAGTTACTTCCCTTTTACTGCTAAACGTCGCGTGCGTTCATGTACCCTGGCAGATTTCCGAACATTGCAGCGAAGGGTACATTCATCTTTGACGGGGTACATGGGGCCGTGTAACCTGCCAAAGCCCTGTATAACGTTTTTGTCACCCTTCAAAGCGTAACCAGTTTGATCTCTTTAACTTCCATTTCGTATTTTGTGTGACTTGCGTACGTTGTCGCCATGTTTGTTTACTGTAACTAGACCTCAGCGATGTACGAGTTACTTCCCTTTTAACTCTAAACGTCACGTGCGTTCATTTCCGAACACAGTTTCATGTACCCTGGCAAGTTAACCTATCGCTATGCGAGAAATTTCTTTGAAGGGTGACAAGACGTTATAAATGGCTTAAAAGCATCAATTTGTTAGTGATAATTAAAGGATAAATATAAGAAATTATTCGCATATTGGGGAAAAATAATACACAATTTTTGATAAAAAACTGACGTAAATACGTTTTTGGATCCGCTATTTTGTTTACACCATACGGCCAGCTGCAGGTTGTCCATCATTTAAGACATCAATTTTTTGGAAGGCTATTTTTACAAATATGTTATGACCGCTTTTAGACAATATTTAATTCACTACAAAGTAAATAACTTAATGAAACATTTTCAAATCAATGATAAAATATCAACTATTGGAACATGAATTGCTTTTTTGAGAGCTCCGGTTTCCTTCTTCATCCACGAGTCGATATAAGTGAAGTTATCTTTACTGGGGCGTAAAACACCACTTTACTGGCCACCTCAATCTTTACTGGAACTTTAAACTTCACTATTCCATCCCAAAACTGACCACTGTGAGTTCGAGCCCTGCTCAGACCACTCGTAGAAAAGTGAATTTCCCTTGCCGTCGGTCTGGTAACTGGTTCACCTGGTATCAGTATAATGGGCTGGGGAGTTGTGTGCTTGTCTGCGGTGTACTGACTGTAAGCTAGCATGATAAAGTTGCCCTGAGTGCGCGCTAGTACAAGGCAGACCATAAAATACACTCGCACTTAACGTACATACGCGAACTTGCTCATAGAACAATCCATAGGGATTCATAAAATAGTTCTCGTCGCGAATAGCTTAAAAATGCTGATGTGACGTTAAGCAACATTCAACCAATACAATCAACGTATCTGAATAGTTTTACATCAGTGAATTTAATACGTGCTTGTTTTGCACCCCGTTTTCTTATTTCGTATGTTTCACGGTAGGCAAGTTTTCAAACATGTTACTTTTTCTTATTAGTAAGTAATTTGCACACAATTTTGATAACACACTTCATGGGTGTAACTAGCTAAACAGGAGGTGCTTGCCATTCCGGAACACCCGGCCTCACTTCCCTGGTGGAAGTTCATGTTCCTAACCTGACTTTTAAGTTCCAAAGTTTTTTTTTTTTGCTTCAGGATTGTGGTTCGGATATGGATTAGTATGTTTGTTGTTGGTTTGAACATGGGTCGGTACGAATGCATTTGACGATACCATATTAATGGGGTTCGCCGCTGTATCACGTGATCAATTCCTCTAAACGTTTGTGAGGAACGTTTTGGAAAACGTCAACGTCACAGATTCCTGGAATGACGCCGTTTTTACGGGAAAACGTCATCTTATTCGATTCCATATATATATTATCCATTGGAAGTGTTCCGCACAAATGTTAGAGGGTATCACGTGGTACAGCGGCGGACCCCATTTGTTGCCGTGTATAGTCTTGAAAACCATGTCTATTTCCAACAAAAACGGTAGTATTTAAGCTAAAACTGCTTCTTTGTCCCTACCCTTTAGAAATACCTCGTTTTGTTAAGAATCTAAAATCTATTTTTTGAAAGATTGTTCCGTGTGTGTATTTTAAGACATTGCTGTATAGAACAGAGCGCATCTCATCGTCTGGATTCGAATCCAACTTAATCATAGTGTTCGAGCAACCTTGTCAGTTTGTTTATCCGGGGTCGGCGCCTCTTCTCCGGACATCAGTTTTAAGAGCATCCTGAAAGACCCCGTGAGTTTGGTTTCTTAGTGCCGACTGCCTGGCGAAAGAATAGTCACTACCTATTTAGAAGTTTTGGTCAGACCCGACCGGATTTCGAACCCACGACTTCCCACACACAAGGGGTCTGGAAATAGCAGTCTGACAAAAATCTAAGCATTTAAGCTTATAGTATCTTTGCAAGTCCATAACTACTGGCAATGTGGAATAGAGCAACCCTAAAAAGTTCCTTCGCTTATATCGAAACGGTGGGTACTAAGATAATCGAGGAAACCGGAGTACCCGGCAGTACGGTGGGTTCTAGGATAATCGAGGAAACCGGAGTACCCGGCGGTACGGTGGGTTCTAGGATAATCGAGGAAACCGGAGTACCCGGCGGTACGGTGGGTTCTAGGATAATCGAGGAAACCGGAGTACCCGGCGGTACGGTGGGTTCTAGGATAATCGAGGAAACCGAAGTACCCGGCGGTACGGTGGGTTCTAGGATAATCGAGGAAACCGGAGTACCCGGCGGTACGGTGGGTTCTAGGATAGTCGAGGAAACCGGAGTACCCGGCGGTACGGTGGGTTCTAGGATAGTCGAGGAAACCGAAGTGCCCGGCGGTACGGTGGGTTCTAGGATAATCGAGGAAACCGAAGTACCCGGCAGTACGGTGGGTTCTAGGATAGTCGAGGAAACCGAAGTACCCGGCGAAAACACCAGCGAACTTACAGCGGCTTTCTCACACCAGGATCCGTCCAAATTGGTTTTGGTAGTAGGCACAATGAAAGGGGATTAAATGTCCCTTATATTCACTGGAGATCGTGTCATCTGCATTCAGCTTACAGTACATGTACTTCCAAGTGAAGTTGCAGGCAATTTATAGACTTTACAATCCCAAATTGAACTTATTATAAACTTATCAACTCTCAAGATCGCAATGCGGCTGACCGATAAGATACACCAAATACAATCTACAATAAATAAATAAATAAATAAATAAATAAATAAATAAATAAACTAGAACTGTCTCTTGGGAGCTAAACAATTCCTGCCCAACAACGTTTTCCTGCGATCTTGACCTTTCTGATATGACCTTGGTTCAAGATCATGACATACCTTTGGCCATGAAGATACCGGTATTCATGTGAAGTTTCATGAGAGTCCTCCAAAGCATTGATGAGATATGGCCCGGACACAATTTTACACGGACAGATGGACAGACAGACAGACGGACAGACATGGTGATTTCTATATACTCCCTCAAACTAGTTTGCGGGGGTGGGGTATAATAAATATTTCAATTTGTCTTGCACTATCATTCATCTTGTAATATGCTGCAATCATAACACAATAAATAAATAAATTTATTTTAATAAATAAATAAATAAATAAATATTTAATGTGTCTTGCACTATCCTTCATTTTGTAATAAACTACCATCATAACAGTAGTAGGGAAGATCTATCTTGGGCGTGATAAATATGTCACCATCTGACGTAAACTGTGTGACGTAACCGGCGCACTCGATTGATCCAGTCCATATCGGTACTTCCGGTAACAGATGAGACTTCCTGGCAATATCGTCATTACACATTCTATGGTGTGGTTTAAAACCAAGTTCTCTTTGATGCAATGCTAGAACGGTTGCCGTGACATCGATAACTTTTGATCCGGACACTCGGGCAAACCAAACCAGCCAATTGTCCAATAACATTCTTCCTAATGCTAAATTTGGCACGTGGTTCCAGAGAAATAGCTCGTTTGTAATAAAGAAATCGCCGGCCATTGCATGCGACATACGAGCCTTCCTGCCCAGTTTCTCCACTTGAAAAGTGAATCAACTAACGGGTCACCCTGGTTAGAAATAAACACATCCTGTCTCCGCCCGACGACCACAACAGGCCCCTTATCAAATAAATCCGACTTTAGAATTGCCTCAAGTGTCTTTACAAGACCGTCATTAAAAAGGATGTCTGCATTCCCAAAACCATAAAAAATACTTTTATCTGTTTGTAATATTTTCAAAAACATTGACTTCAACACGGGATTTCCACAAGCTATTTTTGGAACGGGGAATGCTCTCCAATTAAATTTTCCCGCCATAATAGCTGATGAGTTTTTCTCATAGAAAAAACTTGTTTGTAATTTTGGACCTAACTGTTTCCAATTTTTAAACATGTTTCTATACGCTTTTCTCTTTTCCATTCCCGGTTCAAAAGTTGTAAACATTGATAATAACATCCCTTCTTGTTCTTTTATGGAAGTTCCATTCTGTGTTGGTTACCCTATTCATGTCCTGAATTAATTCCGTACATAGTCTAACGCATTTCTTAATTCCAAACAAAGGCAAAAGAGGAATGGCAGGGCAAGACGAAGAAGTATACACCGTGATAAGAAATAATAACAAGAACGTCAAAGCACACATCACAAACAAAATGGAAGTCAATTTCGAGCACGGTAACAAACGGACAACCTTGCCCATAGTTCTTGTCTTTACAAAGCTCGCGTCTTTTTGACTTGACATATTGCGATTCTTTATATGGTTACAAATCAAGGTAGATAACCTCTTAATTTCCTCACTAATCTTCATTGTTCATTTTTATGTCGTCGTTTTCTTCCGTCAACGGAACTTTTTAAAATCGTGATATTAAAAAACAAGTAGGACACAATCTTCGTCGAAGGTATTTGTTTTGTCTTATTATCAAAAAATAAGTCGGATTAAAACTTCAGTTGTTTGTAGCAATAAAGCACTTAAAACTATATAAGTTTTCCATCTAAAATTTTATCCATTTCTTATAACATAAGTTAATGAACACCGTGTTATATTTATTTTAAGATCTTCCAGTTCCGGGTTTTCACGTCTTGATTCGCCACGTCATCCAATTCTGTGTATTAGACTTCTTCATTCGTCTTCCTGAAAAACATTAAGTAAAATTTCTTGAGTAAAATTTTATGTGATCGATTGTTTTATCGTGGATGTATCTATTTTGGGGAAGAGGAGTGTTGTGTGTCAAAGCATGGGGAACCAAGCTCCGAAACTACAGCTACCTCCTGGCTCTGCATGTTGACAGCTATTTATAAATTGAGTACTTCGGGCAGTGAAGACCAGCCGGCGACATTAATACATACATGTCGCTGGTGAAGATTTTTCTTCAAGTGAAAGGTATTGTGACCCGTAAGACGTCGCTTTCGACCGCCGGACCAACCATGTGTTCTGGAATTCGTTCACATTGGAGCAAGTTAAACATTTCTATAGTCTGTGGGAGGTCCGCCAAGGGCCGGGGTCCGTGGGTGTCGTCTGTGTATTATTAATCATTGTTCCTTTTTGGTGTGACTTAGTGGACCTGGGGCTATCAAGTACAATACAGGCTTGTCAAAAGTTTTACACTTTTCTAACAAATTAGTGCCAATTTGCGGTTCATTTTGGCTACGTCTCGTCAGCTCTATTTCTTGGCAGCTTTTCTTCACAACTTATCGATATCTGAGTCATTCGACTTTTTCGTTAACTAAGTGTTATACTTTCAGTAGCTAGGTCTGTACTGTACATCTACCCCCCCCCCCTCCCTTTCCGGCATAAATACAGTACCAGAGTACAGGTCTGTCGAAAGTTTAACACTTAGCTATCGAATAAGTACTAAATCGAAAGCTCATCTCGGCCTTGGTAAGCTGTATCTTTTCGACAGCTGTTATGTATCTCCGGGTAGTTTTTCGGCTACATGGTAGCCACATCTCGACCACTTGGCAGTGAAGTTAGGCTCCATTTCGTTAGCAGAGTGTTAAACTTTCGACAGGTCTGTACTGTACATAAATGCGGAAAGGGGGTATTTTATTATCCCAGGCCCCGGTTCCACAATCATTCTTTAGCAAAGATTTTCCTTAACTTAAATCTTGCAAAATTTCAAATCTTTATAATGTTGTTAATTTTGAAGATATTCAGGAACTTAAGATGTCAATTTTAAGATAATTGTTAGAATTAAACATTTGCATTTAGTTTTGACAAAAATATTCACCAGCAGTTCCAAAAAGAGATTACAAAAATTTGCTAAATTTAAGTTAAGGAAAATCTTAGCTAAGGAATGATTTGAAAACCGGGGCCAGAACGATGTTTTTACTCTCTTAACGATTCAGTTATATAATAATTTAGCAAATTTGGTAGGAACTGAATCCAAAAATGACTCATTGATAAAATCTATTCTTACCTTAAATGTGAAATATACATTATTCTATAACCATACCTCGTGTACGTACTGTAATCGACGAGGTGAAAAAAACTTGAACAAAATTCTTAACATTGACTAATCGGTTGATAGACCTCGTATACCGTACTCGGCGAGGCAAAAACCAGAGGCGAGGTTCATTAAAAAAAGCAATCCTTACCGTAATTAAACGTGAAATGCATATAATATTATTATCATGATCGGTTGATATGATAGACAAAAACATTGACCTGTCCGCTTGACCTTTGATTTAAATTATTCCTTATAGACGAGTAAATTTAGGTAACAGGGATCACGCGTGTATATTTCATCTATATGATGTGGACACTAATAATGGATAATGTGTATATGTATTACCGGGGAATCCTAACATTACCCATGCACTGGGTGGACCCTCCTTTATGAATATTTCAATGAAAGGTCAAGCGGACAGGTCAATGTTGTTTACCTATTACTCGTGTACCGTACTCGGCGAGGTAACAACTAAACTTCTCAATAAAAATCCATACCATTGATATTTATATTTTAAGCTCGTTTAAATGCAGTATACAGACCTGTCTATACAGTTTAACACTAAATTAACGAATTATATTAGTTCCAAATCGGCAGCTTATCTCGGCCCTCGTTAGCTATAGCTAGACAGCTTTTAGGCAGCTGGGTTTTAACTCTACGGCTGTAATTTTCAGCTACAAGCTACACATATATCAGCCACTTGTTAGCCAAATTTCGACTCATTTTCCTTAGCTCAGTTTTAACCTTTCGACATGTCTGTACTATACTTGGCAGTCAACTATTTCGCTGTTTACACTTTTGTTGTGTTTAATATTTAAATATTAAAATTACTCTGTTCACAAAGAACATGGCTAAGATTATTATGTACTATGAATTCAATGAATCGAAAAAAAATGAAATAAAAATCTTTAATCCCGTTTTCGATTATGAAATTATATAATCAGACAAAACCATTGTTTATTTCTCCAATAAGCGAATAATTTTTTTTTTAAATTATGAAAAGCTAGTTGCAATAATACGTTATGTTTGGTCTGAAGAGACTTGGATACCGCTTGTTCGTGGGAGTATGTTTACAAAATTTGGAGTCAAAATTATTTTACGGTTTAACGATTAATATGTTGTTTTTACCCTCGCATGTTTTTCAAACCAGGTTATTCATTCAAAAGTATACAACTGACTATGGAGAACGTTTGTCAGATCTGTTAGCTCCGTAAGTGGGAGGTCGTGGGTTCAATTCCCGGCCGGGTCTGACCCAAGACTTGAAAGTGGGTAGTGACTGTTCTTTCGCTAAGCACTCCGCATTTAGAAATAAAAGTCACGGGGTTTCGGAAGAGAACTTAAAATAAACGAGGTCCCGTGTCACGGTGGGCTTGGCCTGCTTAAGAACCCTGCTGTATAATGCCATCAGGGCAACGCACAGGCAAAATTTCTACACCTTCGCCTATAGCTGGCGGCGTCTCGACATAAGTGAAACATTCTTGACTGGGACGTTAAACACTATTACTAAACTCAACCATTACTAAACTCAACTTGCTGGGACTCCGGTATCCACCACCATCCATGAACACACCGTCTCTACTTTAAGTGAAAGAAAAGAGTGCTGCAATAATAATTAATGTTTTGGTCTGAAGAGGCTTGGATAAATTTTTATTTACTTATTTGAATTAGGTTTTAAGTCCCAGTCAAGAATATTTAACTTATATCGCGACGTCACCAGCTATAGCAGTATATATGAAGTAGCAGAAATTTTACCAGCCCAGCGTGTTTAAGTCAATATGTGCAGGGCTAACACGAGAAGGCGCTAGTATAAGCCATACCACAAAACGCACACGCACGCGAGTCTGTTTTAGATTAATCAAGTTTTATTTTAACAACTTTTCCGGTCGCGAGGTGCTGAAAGATTGCCTGTGAGACGTTAAACAAATTACTGTACGGACAGATTTTAATCTACGTTTTATTGAAAACGACTTTATTAGAATATCAGTACGTACATAGTTTTAAAACATTGATGTAACAGGAAGAAAAACTGCAGGGTCGGGCGGGGAATCGGGATCGAACCAGGTACCCACTACACTATATAATAGGCAATTGATCTCCCAAGTTAGCTACCCATGTCAGGACACTACATTCCCCTCAAGTTTTTGCTGAAGTTCCCAGTGCCCAACGCGTTGAAAATCTCTCCTCCCTGAAATTCCATTATAAGGCCACAATATATTGCCAGTTCAAGGGCCATACTGGTCACCTGTTACAGGAGAAAAAACATACAGGTTAAGGCGGTCGATCGCACACTGGATCTACTGTATATAGACGAGTGTTCAATCCACCGACCGCTACTTCTGTCCCTTCGTGTTAATATTTTTAGTTTCCCACTATCCCACATGTGGGGTATCTCGTCCAACTGAACTTTAAATATGATCACAAATTCCGAGGGTCATTATGGCTACCAGACTGTAACATGAGAGAGAAAAATACAGGTTAAGAAGAGGGATCGAACCCGCCATCTCCCACATTATAGGTGGGTGTTCTACCAACTGAGCTACCCAGATCACTACATCAGTAATTAGTTACCAATAGAGTATAACAATTCTACCTTATCACCGTACGTGAACTTATTCCTTCGTCGATTTTTGTTTAAACAATATCATTTAATTTATCGATTTACAAAAGAATCTCTCAATATTTGATTTTCTTACCTGTTCAAAACATCCGGATATTTCACACTAGCATTCCACTTTATCACACTTCGCTTTTTGAAATTTACATGTAGGCCTTCCACGCTTGGATAGTTACGAACTCGTGTCGTGACAGGACGCACCAAGTCAATTGAACGATGCCTTTAACTTCTCTATCTGCGATGCGTGAAGGAAAGGTGACAACGCGCGTGCATTGTTCCCTCCCGTCAACACCGTGTCCCTCCTTTTATGATCATGACCGAACAGGTCAGATAATCTCTGTCACCGATCAGGCTAATTAACCCGCTAATTCAGACGTGTATGAAAACGGTTGTTAGGAGGAATAATGGGGTTAATCCCTTTACCGTTTTCTTAAACTGGGGATTAAAGCTGTCAAACAGAAATTTATTTTAATCCGTACGGGCAAGTGCCTCGCATTATTCTAGCTATTGTTAATATTTGATATTTCAAGGTCACTGTCATATTACTTAATTTCTGATTTAAATATTCATTTTTTTTATTTTAAATTGAAATTAGAATGTTATTTAAAATTTAAAAAGAAAATAGTTACAATATTGTTAATATTAAATATTTCAGAGTCACTGTCATATAACATAATTTTCTGATTGAAATTTTCAATATTTTTTTAATTTTAAATAACAATTAAAATTTGATTTAAAATTTAAAGAGAATAAATAACAGAAACTCGCTAAATTAAAGTTGAGGAGGATCTTTGTTAAGAAATGATTGTGAAAATGGGACCTTGCTAGTATATACCCATATTATAATTATACTGATGTAACTGTGTCTTTTATTAGGTCCAAGACTCTATTTCGAGGAGACCACTGCTGTAGCTCAGTTGGTAGAGTGCTCGCTCCGTAAGTGGAAGGTCGTGGGTTCGATCCCCGGCCGGGTCTGACCCAAAACTTAAAAGTGGGTAGTGACTGTTCTTTCGCCAAGCACTCAGCATTACGAAATAAAAGTCACGGTTCTTTCGGATGGGAACTTAAAATAAAAACGAGGTTCCGTGTCATGGTGGGCTTGCACGCTAAAGAACCCTGCTGTATAATGCCATCAGCGCAACGCACAGGCAAAATTTCTGCACCTTCGCCTATAGCTGGCGACGTCTCGATATAAGTGAAATATTCTTGACTGGGACGTTAAACACCATTACTCAACTCAACTCAACTCTATTTCGAAGCCACTTTCATAGATTTTCTTTGGATTTTCTGAATGAAGTATTCATTTTTTAAGTTTAATTCAGAAAATTAAGAAAAAATTTACAGAATGACACCATACATATATCACTATAGATCCAGTTTTACAATTGCCCCTTAACTAAAATTTAACTTATAACCTAAATTAAGTCAAATTTACGCCATTTAAACAAAGTGTTACTGATATTCAGTCAAACCTGCCTTTCAAGACCACCTCTATATAAGGACCATCTGCTTATTGAGGCCAGTAAAATTGTATCCTAATTGTTCTTAATTAATATTATTTGAACATGTATATAAAGACCACCTTTACTGGTTTCATTTGGTGGCCTTTATAGACAGGTTTAACTGTACACGTAATTGAAAGACCACTAAATAGCAACTGGCAACATAATTGTTTCTTCGGCAGAACAGTCTCCCGTATTTAGTAATTTGATTGACAAAAGAATTATTGGTCAGTGATGAATTATCAGTTAAATCGTAAACTTGTTTGCTAAATTATTTATAAAATTACAACTCAGATTGCTGTTTTTTACTATATTCATTTATTTTTTTACACATACATATCTATTTAATTTGCATATCTATTTGGTCCTGAGTGTAAATTTAAATGTTTATTGTCACGTTTAATTGTTTTAATGCCTCTGAAATCTAAAGTGGTAATGGACTCGATCCCAGTGTTAAACTTTGTTATCTCTATCGGGGATTAATACTTAGGCCCTTCGCTCCTCCTGGAGCATAGGCCATCAACGACTGCCCTCCATCTCTGCCTGTTTTGTGCTATCTGTTCCAGCTGTCTCCAGGTCTTTCCAGTCAGCTTGACGTCTGCATCAAGGTTTCCGCGCCATGTATTTCGGGGTCTTCCTCTCTGTCTTTTTCCCTGGGGGTTCCAAGTAAGTGATCGCCTTGTTGTGTTGGTTGCTGGTTTTCTCAGAGTATGGCCCAGCCAACCCCATCTCCTTCTGAGAATTTCTTCCTCCATTGGTTGCTGATTCGTCTGTTGCCAGAGACTAGTGTTCCGTATGGTCTCTGGCCAGCGTATTGAGAGGATACGACGTAGACACCAGTTGACGAAGGTCTGGATCGGGAATTAATAGTAGTGGAGGAATTCTGTCATCACGCTTTCATTGACCCTGACTTCATCCCAACCCCAATACAGTGTTTTGAAATGATATTAATAGAATCTTACACCGGTGACAGGGTAAGACAGAGATTTCTTCCATCTTCCTATGTTTGAGATAGAGATTTCCGCTTGCAGAAACGATGGAAGACATTTCTATCTTCACCTCCACGTGCTTATCTTCATCTCCGCGTGCGGCTTTCAGTGACGTCACAATCAAAGGACAATTGAATGACGTCATATCATAGCGACAGGACGCCGTCTTGCGGGAAATTGACACCCGAGTCTCCAAAATTTAGATATTTTCACTGCGTTTCAAATGTTTTTATTTTGGGTGATAAGAATAAATGGCTTTGTTTTCTAGTTTATACTTTTTGTATAAACCAAAATCGGGTACATTCTGTCCGATGGTCATATTTTTTTTATGTAAAACGTTAAATAACAAAGTTAGATTTGCAAAGATGGTGTCGATGTCGATGCGACTGATACTTCAAGAAAAAAATTGTCATCAAAATGGAAGAAAAAGAATCAATCATGAGTTTATCCATATAAGATAGGGAAATCTAACCCTCGGGGTTGAATATTTCTGTCAGAGACTCGGCAAGCCTCGTCTCCGACTGAAATATTTAACCCCTCGGACGAGATTTCCCTATCCTACATGGATACTCATGATAGATTCTATCAATCTCAAACGAGGATGAATATTTTCCTGTCCAGAACAAGCTTTAGCGAGTTCTGGACACTGAAAATATTCATCCGAGTTTGAGATATCTCTGTCTTACCCTGTCACTAGTGTAGGATTCTTTTTCTCACACATTTGCAACATAATACATGATTTGTTAACAAAAAATAGCATCAAATGTTCAGTTTTAATGTCACCATCCATGCCTGCTGAAAATGACGTAATCAATTTGTGTTGATGTTCTCACGTTAAATGATTATGACGTCATCAATTAAGCGTGTGTAAGTGATTGTGACGTTGAAAATATTGTTGGTTGACTTCGGAACTTTTCTCATGTTATTAAGTCCTTTAAACGATAAATCCAGAGCAGGTATAAATACGCGGGAAATTCAGCGTGTAGCCTGTCTCAACCCTAGGGTTAGACAAGGAAATCCCACATGGGTAAAAACGCGGGATTTCCATGTCACAGGTGTGAGATATATATATATATATATAATGCATCAGCATACGCATTCTTGTGAAAAGGAATGACATATTTATTACAATGTTTTTACAAATTTTGAAAGATATTATTTAACCCTCTTGCTGCCAGAGGTACCATATATGGTCTCTAAAACATGTTTCATGCACCTGCCAATATTTTGTTTATATTTCGGGAGTAAAAGTACAGTTTTGAAAACAAGTAATAAATACGTAATATCTAAATATTTTTGCTCGAAAGCAAGCGTTACACCAGTGACGTCATCGAAGTATTGATGACGTCATATCATTTTGCGTAATTGCGTTGGATGAAAAATGATTGAAGAAAGTCTTTCAGTGATTGGAAGGATATAGTGTCATCTTTACTTCGTTCTCGGATATGGCTCTTTGTCAATTAAACACAAAATTATTGCCCCCGTTAAGATATTTATTTATTTATTTTGTCATTACCATCAACAAGAGACATCTTACTTACTTGACATCTTGGTGACCGAAACTTATAGGTATACTGCTCAAAAGCTGGAAGAACGTTTAGTAGAAAGCACAGTAAAAAGTTGACATGTTGAGATACTTATGTCGACTAGTCATGGTAAATACCTCGACATAAGTATATGGACATTTTGTGCTATGTGTCGCAAGTTTTTATTTTACTATCACAACTTTCCGTCATATTATCTCGACGTGTCGTGATATTAAGTCAACATGTCGAGATAATTTTATGTCGACTGAAATTATCTGGATGTCAGAAATTATCCACCATACACAAGGATTGATTGGACATGGTAGAAGCAATTGGAAACCTGCAGAGTGTGTATAAGCTTATTTCGTATATTCGAAATAGTTATATCCTATTTTCGAATTAGTATTTCGAATTCGTATATTCGCAGTAGTTATTTGAATTTTCGCAAAAACTATATTTTTATTCGGAATCGTATTTCATATATTCGAATAAGTATTTTACGCGTACATCAGGCCGTTAGTTCAAGGCCATGTAATATTTACTATCTGGAATTTTTATTTTATCTTACGGTCGCAACATTGAGCTAGATAAACATAATTAAGCTAGCTATTTGTTACTGGCCAGACTGACTGACTACATGTAGAGAGTAGTTGGTTAGGTTAGTGTTGTTTTACGTCTTGCCAGCTATTCTTATTGATCTTATTAACCACATACTAGTTTGTGTAAATACAGTCAATCAGCCTAATATTTATTACAGTATAACTAGAAAGGCTTTCTATTAAATCTTCTATTTATACAGTCAATTAGACTATTCATAGTTATAACAGTATAACTAGGAAGGCTTTCTGTTAATCTTGATAAATACAGTCAAGTACACCAATCATATTACAGTATAACTAGGAAGGCTTTCTGTTAAATCTTGTATAAATACAGTCAAGTACACCAATCATATTTATTACAGTATAACTAGGAAGGCTTCTGTTAAATCTTGTATAAATACAGTCAATTACACTAATCATATTTATAAGTATAACTAGGAAGGTTTTCTGTTAAATCTTGTATAAATACAGTCAATTAGACTAATCATATTTTATACAGTATAACTAGGAAGGCTTTCTGTTAAATCTTGTATAAATACAGTCAATTACACTAATTCTATTTATACAGTATAACTAGGAAGGCTTTCTGTTAAATCTTGTATAAATACAGTCAATTAGACTAATCATATTTATTACAGTATAACTAGGAAGGCTTTCTGTTAAATCTTGTATAAATACAGTCAATTAGACTATTCATATTTATTACAGTATAACTAGGAAGGTTTTCTGTTAAATCTTGTATAAATACAGTCAATTACACTAATCATATTTATTACAGTATAACTAGGAAGGTTTTCTGTTAAATCTTGTATAAATACAGTCAATTAGACTAATCATATTTATTACAGTATAACTAGGAAGGCTTTCTGTTAAATCTTGTATAAATACAGTCAATTACACTAATCATATTTATACAGTATAACTAGGAAGGTTTTCTGTTAAATCTTGTATAAATACAGTCAATTACACTAATCATATTATTACAAGTATAACTAGGAAGGTTTTCTGTTAAATCTTGTATAAATACAGTCAATTACACTAATCATATTTATTACAGTATAACTAGGAAGGTTTTCTGTTAAATCTTGTATAAATACAGTCAATTACACTAATCATATTTATTACAGTATAACTAGGAAGGTTTTCTGTTAAATCTTGTATAAATACAGTCGATTACACTAATCATATTTATTACAGTATAACTAGGAAGGTTTTCTGTTAAATCTTGTATAAATACAGTCGATTACACTAATCATATTTATTACAGTATAACTAGGAAGGTTTTCTGTTAAATCTTGTATAAATACAGTCAATTACACTAATCATATTTATTACAGTATAACTAGGAAGGTTTTCTGTTAAATCTTGTATAAATACAGTCAATTACACTAATCATATTTATTACAGTATAACTAGAAGGTTTTCTGTTAAATCTTGTATAAATACAGTCAATTACACTAATCATATTTATTACAGTATAACTAGGAAGGTTTTCTGTTAAATCTTGTATAAATACAGTCAATTACACTAATCATATTTATTACAGTATAACTAGGAAGGCTTTCTGTTAAATCTTGTATAAATACAGTCAATTACACTAATCATATTTATAAGTATAACTAGGAAGGTTTTCTGTTAAATCTTGTATAAATACAGTCAATTACACTAATCATATTTATAAGGGTATAACTAGGAAGGTTTTCTGTTAAATCTTGTATAAATACAGTCAATTACACTATTCATATTTATTACAGTATAACTAGGAAGGTTTTCTGTTAAATCTTGTATAAATACAGTCAATTACACTAATCATATTTATAAGGGTATAACTAGGAAGGCTTTCTGTTAAATCTTGTATAAATACAGTCAATTACACTAATCATATTTATAAGGGTATAACTAGGAAGGCTTTCTGTTAAATCTTGTATAAATACAGTCAATTACACTAATCATATTTATTACAGTATAACTAGGAAGGTTTTCTGTTAAATCTTGTATAAATACAGTCAATTACACTAATCATATTTATAAGGGTATAACTAAGAAGGCTTTCTGTTAAATCTTGTATAAATACAGTCAATTACACTAATCATATTTATAAGGGTATAACTAGAAGGCTTTCTGTTAAATCTTGTATAAATACAGTCAATTACACTAATCATATTTATAAGGGTATAACTAGGAAGGCTTTCTGTTAAATCTTGTATAAATACAGTCAATTACACTATCATATTTATAAGGGTATAACTAGAAGGCTTTCTGTTAAATCTTGTATAAATACAGTCAATTACACTATCATATTTATAAGTATAACTAGAAGGCTTTCTGTTAAATCTTGTATAAATACAGTCAATTACACTAATCATATTTATTACAGTATAACTAGGAAGGTTTTCTGTTAAATCTTGTATAAATACAGTCAATTACACTAATCATATTTATACAGTATAACTAGGAAGGCTTTCTGTTAAATCTTGTATAAATACAGTCAATTACACTAATCATATTTATAAGTATAACTAGGAAGGCTTTCTGTTAAATCTTGTATAAATACAGTCAATTGCACTAATCTATTTATTACAGTATAACTAGGAAGGTCTTTCTGTTAAATCTTGTATAAATACAGTCAATTACACTATCATATTTATAAGTATAACTAGAAAGCTTTCTGTTAAATCTTGTATAAATACAGTCAATTACACTAATCATATTTATAAGTATAACTAGGAAGGTTTCTGTTAAATTCTTTATAAATACAGTCAATCACACTAATCATATTTATTACAGTATAACTAGGAAGGTTTTCTGTTAAATCTTGTATAAATACAGTCAATCACACTAATCATATTTATTACAGTATAACTAGGAAGGCTTTCTGTTAAATCTTGTATAAATACAGTCAATTACACTAATCATATTTATAAGGGTATAACTAGGAAGGCTTTCTGTTAAATCTTGTATAAATACAGTCAATTACACTAATCATATTTATTACAGTATAACTAGGAAGGTTTTCTGTTAAATCTTGTATAAATACAGTCAATTACACTATTCATATTTATTACAGTATAACTAGGAAGGTTTCTGTTAAATCTTGTATAAATACAGTCAATTACACTAATCATATTTATTACAGTATAACTAGGAAGGCTTTCTGTTAAATCTTGTATAAATACAGTCAATTACACTATTCATATTTATTACAGTATAACTAGGAAGGTTTTCTGTTAAATCTTGTATAAATACAGTCAATTACACTATTCATATTTATTACAGTATAACTAGGAAGGCTTTCTGTTAAATCTTGTATAAATACAGTCAATTACACTAATCATATTTATACAGTATAACTAGGAAGGCTTTCTTTAAATCTTGTATAAATACAGTCAATTACACTAATCATATTTATACAGTATAACTAGGAAGGTTTTCTGTTAAATCTTGTATAAATACAGTCAATTACACTATCATATTTATTACAGTATAACTAGGAAGGCTTTCTGTTAAATCTTGTATAAATACAGTCAATTACACTAATCATATTTATTACTGTATAACTAGGAAGGCTTTCTGTTAAATCTTGTATAAATACAGTCAATTACATAATCATATTTATTACAGTATAACTAGGAAGGTTTTCTGTTAAATCTTGTATAAATACAGTCAATTACACTAATCATATTTATTACAGTATAACTAGGAAGGTTTTCTGTTAAATCTTGTATAAATACAGTCAATTACACTAATCATATTTATTACAGTATAACTAGGAAGGTTTTCTGTTAAATCTTGTATAAATACAGTCAATTACACTAATCATATTTATTACAGTATAACTAGGAAGGTTTTCTGTTAAATCTTGTATAAATACAGTCAATTACACTAATCATATTTATTACAGTATAACTAGGAAGGTTTTCTGTTAAATCTTGTATAAATACAGTCAATTACACTATTCATATTTACAGTATAACTAGGAAGTTTTCTGTTAAATCTGTATAAATACAGTCAATTACACTATCATATTTATTACAGTATAACTAGGAAGGTTTTCTGTTAAATCTTGTATAAATACAGTCAAGTACACTAATCATATTTATTACAGTATAACTAGGAAGGTTTTCTGTTAAATCTTGTATAAATACAGTCAATTACACTATCATATTTATTACAGTATAACTAGGAAGTTTTCTGTTAAATCTTGTATAAATACAGTCAATTACACTATCATATTTATTAGGGTATAACTAGAAGGTTTTCTGTTAAATCTTGTATAAATACAGTCAATTACACTAATCATATTTATAAGGGTATAACTAGGAAGGTTTTCTGTTAAATCTTGTATAAATACAGTCAATTACACTAATCATATTATAAGGGTATAACTAGGAAGGTTTTCTGTTAAATCTTGTATAAATACAGTCAATTACACTAATCATATTTATACAGTATAACTAGGAAGGCTTTCTGTTAAATCTTGTATAAATACAGTCAATTACACTATCATATTATTACAGTATAACTAGGAAGGTTTTCTGTTAAATCTTGTATAAATACAGTCAATTACACTAATCATATTTATTACAGTATAACTAGGAAGGTTTTCTGTTAAATCTTGTATAAATACAGTCAATTACACTAATCATATTATACAGTATAACTAGGAAGGTTTTCTGTTAAATCTTGTATAAATACAGTCAATTACACTAATCATATTTATTACAGTATAACTAGGAAGGCTTTCTGTTAAATCTTGTATAAATACAGTCAATTACACTAATCATATTTATTACAGTATAACTAAGAAGGCTTTCTGTTAAATCTTGTATAAATACAGTCAATTACACTAATCATATTTATAAGGGTATAACTAGAAGGTTTTCTGTTAAATCTTGTATAAATACAGTCAATAACACTAATCATTTTATAGGGTATAACTAGGAAGGTTTTCTGTTAAATCTTGTATAAATACAGTCAATTACACTAATCATTTATTACAGTATAACTAGGAAGGTTTTCTGTTAAATCTTGTATAAAATACAGTCAATTACACTATTCATATTTATTACAGTATAACTAGAAGGCTTTCTGTTAAATCTTGTATAAATACAGTCAATTACACTATCATATTTATTACAGTATAACTAGGAAGGCTTTCTGTTAAATCTTGTATAAATACAGTCAATTACACTAATCATATTTATTACAGTATAACTAGGAAGGCTTTCTGTTAAATCTTGTATAAATACAGTCAATTACACTAATCATATTTATTACAGTATAACTAGGAAGGCTTTCTGTTAAATCTTGTATAAATACAGTCAATTACACTAAGCATATTTATAAGGGTATAACTAGGAAGGCTTTCTGTTAAATCTTGTATAAATACAGTCAATTACACTAATCATATTTATAAGGGTATAACTAGGAAGGCTTTCTGTTAAATCTTGTATAAATACAGTCAATTACACTAATCATATTTATTACAGTATAACTAGAAGGCTTTCTTAAATCTTGTATAAATACAGTCAATTACACTAATCATATTTATAAGTATAACTAGAAGGCTTTCTGTTAAATCTTGTATAAATACAGTCAATTACACTAAGCATATTTATAAGGGTATAACTAGGAAGGTTTTCTGTTAAATCTTGTATAAATACAGTCAATTACACTAATCATATTTATTACAGTATAACTAGGAAGGTTTTCTGTTAAATCTTGTATAAATACAGTCAATTACACTAATCATATTTATAAGGGTATAACTAGGAAGGCTTTCTGGTAAATCTTGTATAAATACAGTCAATTACACTAATCATATTTATAAGGGTATAACTAGGAAGGTTTTCTGTTAAATCTTGTATAAATACAGTCAATTACACTAATCATATTTATAAGGGTATAACTAGGAAGGTTTTCTGTTAAATCTTGTATAAATACAGTCAATTACACTAATCATATTTATAAGGGTATAACTAGGAAGGTTTTCTGTTAAATCTTGTATAAATACAGTCAATTACACTAATCATATTTATTACAGTATAACTAGGAAGGTTTTCTGTTAAATCTTGTATAAATACAGTCAATTACACTAATCATATTTATAAGATAACTAAGAAGGCTTTCTGTTAAATCTTGTATAAATACAGTCAATTACACTAATCATATTATAAGGGTATAACTAGGAAAGGCTTCTGTTAAATCTTGTATAAATACAGTCAATTACACTAAGCATATTATAAGGGTATAACTAGAAGGCTTTCTGTAAATCTTGTATAAATACAGTCAATTACACTAATCATATTTATAAGGGTATAAAAGAAGCTTTCTGTTAAATCTTGTATAAATACAGTCAATTACACTATCATATTTATACAGTATAACTAGGAAGGCTTTCTGTTAAATCTTGTATAAATACAGTCAATTACACTAATTCATATTTATAACGTATAACTAGGAAGGCTTTCTGTTAAATCTTGTATAAATACAGTCAATTACACTAATCATATTTATAAGGGTATAACTAGGAAGGTTTTCTGTAAATCTTGTATAAATACAGTCAATTCACTAATCATATTATACAGTATAACTAGGAAGGTTTTCTGTTAAATCTTGTAAATACAGT